>MIQA02002684.1:0-15549 GCA_001887855.2 Sclerospora graminicola | reverse complement strand
ATTTCTGCTTTCCAATTGTGTCTTGCACGTCACCAATATCAGAGCAACTAGAGTTTAAAATATTGTCGCTGGTTTCCGTGATTATAGTAGGCTTCATTTTTGGCATCTCCTCACCATCACGTTCCCCGAGACGCATTTGCTTTCTCAACTTCTCCAATTCTTTATCTGCCTTCTCGATTTTCAGCTTTTTGTTGGATGACTGCATCTCATCAGCGGAGTTGGATTGCATCTCAAAGTCTGAGTCTACACTCATCTTTTGCTTTTTAGCTGGAGATTTCTGTTTGCTGCCGACGCTCTCTTCGTCTTCATCGCTGTCGTCTAGAATCGCCACATTACCTTGTGTCCTTCTGCATTCTCGAGCACTGGACATCTCACGTGGGGCGAAAAGTCCTGGTAGTACCAGTCCTCACTGACAACACACACATGAGGGTTGTAAATTCGGCTCGAATCATCCTCGATATTACAGCAGCTTTTACGTACAAGAATTGTTCGATGTCATGCATGTAATTCACGCTCTAAGCCGTCATTCTGGACCCGTAATGCAATATTGTCAAACTGGTGCACACGAAAGTGACATGCGTGAGTACCAAATCCAATACCGGTACTTCGAAGTAGGTGTGTGTGTTGCTTAAGTCAAGGGTTAAATTTTCTAAAATTGACTCATAAATATTACGTGGAATTCCATTGGCGAAAATATTTTCTTTGGTCTTGAAAAACCTTCTTTTGAATCTGGAGCATTGCGTGCTCTGTACCACTTTTCAGCCCAATCGCGTGGGCTAACTAGATAGAGCTCGATTAGACAATTCTAAAACTGTATTTTTGGGTAATATCGCTGCGATGGTTGCGTTTTGCGAAAAATTTAGTATCAGACCAAACAAAATGTTCACATTAACCCTCGTATTGACGACAAAACACCTCAAATAAATGTCTAAAAATTCCACTGCATAGAGAAAAGTGCTGCAAACGCAACAGTGAAAGTTGTACCAAAATTGGAGCTGTAGTTTTTTCGTTACCTCATTTCTCCGTTGTGCACATTCTTTACCTGAACAGACTAGTATGCAATATCCAATACCTAATGTGCCATACATCAACTTATGTGACCTACCTCATGCTTCAATCTTGCCCATTTCGTCACAGAGTTGCTCCAGTACCACCGTAAACACATCTTCGACGCATCTTCAACCTGATCCGTACCACTTCTGGACCGATCACGATTAAACTCTCTGGCAATCTTCAATCACCCTGGTTCCTCGGGAATCAGCATAGAACCAGTTCGGGATCGGTCTCTCAGGCACTGTTCGCCCCATACCAACCCGAGCTTGAGTGAAACTCCGTCTCCCTCCACGCCTGGAAGCTGATTTGGGGCTGATTAGGCTTTGTTCGTGATCAGCACAGTGATCAGGGCGATCAGCCCCAGATCACTTCGAAACACCTCAGGATCACCAAAACATCGACATCACCCGTTCACTCAACCCTATTTTCGACCTCCATTGCATGTTGGACCGCAAGTATCACACCGCCTCAGCACTCCTCTTGAGGCTGGACCCGATATGATTTCTTCATGCTGATTCAGGGTGGATTCATCTACCCTTGTCGCTTATTTCAGTTCAGTAAGGCTCGTACAGCTCTCCACTTCACATATTATGCTCTGTCATATACCTGGTCTTCATATTCTAGGGCGGGATCACATTATTCGGCCGATCAGACCGAGATCACCATACCCCACCCAACTTCAAACACTTGGATCATCCATGATCAATTCCAATGACCGGTCTCTGCCGCTCCTGATACACCACGCCGTCTCTAATGCTATCCATCATGTTTGTATCGACTGATCTGGTCTCGCATGTTCACGTGAACTCAATCCAGTACCCCGTATCGATATCAGACCGTGACATTCGCTAGTCCGTTAGTATCTGAGACCAGGCGTGATAAGGGTATCCTCTTATTTTCTCCACATTTGCGATGGCCCGTTATGACCTATATGTCATCTTAAACGGAATCAGCCTGTCTCACCCATCAACGGTTCCATCTTGATGGGTGTTCCCATAGCCACCAATCAACAGCAATATGTGGTCCACTTATTCCTGATTTTGTTGAATCGCTCCACCACAAAACCGCTTTCTTCTCCGCTGTCGGGCGGGGGCTTCTTCGTCTGTTAGCACAACGTATAACCAATTATTCATATCTTCATTGAGTCTTTTCTTATCAACGTGATTCATGTTGTTCATACTATCGAAGTCCATTGTAAAATCACTGACAAAACCAAGGCCAAAATCTAATTCGCTTACACTGGTTTTTGCAAATAGCAGAGGTTTGGTACGGCCAGAAGCTCGGCTAAGCTCTCCTTCTGTTATCAAAGACCGTCACAAGGTACTCGGAGAAACCAGCGAGCTCCGCGGTGCGTCTCTGCACCTGAGGATACTTCGCACGAACATCAACTACACGTTTCTGCAACTCTTGTCAACTTACCTTTATCTGAAGACGCGTTTTTTCTTGCTGCTACAGTAAACTTTATTCTTGGTCCGTTTAGACGCCACCTGCTTGAATTTGGTCCATCTTCTCGCAATTGTCGACCTGTGACGACTAAACTTGTCCGCTAGTGCAGCCAGCTCCCCTCTTGACATATCATCGTTTGTAGGGCGCTTCAGAAGCTCCACAATATTTTTTCTGCAATCGGTTTCGCCAAACTTTGCGCATGACAGTGGTTCTACATCTGCGGGCGGCTTCTTCTTTGCTAGGCGGAATTTGAGTTTTCAAAAATCCTGACCTGTGAACTTTGGGACGTGGTATTTAAAAACCATTTCTTTTCAAAAAAATTCTTTAAGGGTATAGAAAAATAGAGGAAGTCAAGGCCAATCGATTGGTGCAGTCATTTAGATCTAAAACAGAATATTTAAAAAGATATTTAATTTTGAAGGTCTTTGTTGCGTTTATTTCCGCCCAGAGGAAGTACGAAAGAAAAGAAGAGTGACAGATGTGGGGGCTCATCTCCCAAATAACAGACGTGCCCCCACATCCAGTAATTAGCCCCCACTTTTGGAAAATTCGTTCCTTGTTTGGAATATTCCTCAGAACAGTCCCCACTTATGGCAAAAGTCCGCACGCGCGTTTCGACCACGGCCTAGGTTTTTACCAGCCCTGATTTTTAGATGTAATGTAACACAGCGGTTTTTCGCAGTACGGAAATGCAGGAACCATCAGCTGGCCAACTATATGTCTGTACATTTGCTATGTGTGCCACGATTGGCTGATTAATCAAAAGCAGCAGTTTTTCGCAGTAAAGATTTTCCACGATAAACTGCTGTTTTTGATATTTTTGGTCGACTTGTGTCAGCTTTTAGGTTTTTCAGCGACATTTCTATGAAGATTTTCTGCGAAAAACTGCTGTTTTCGATAGTTTAGGTGAGTTTTTGGTCGACTTTTGTCAGCTTGTATATTTTTCAGAGACAGTTACTAGATCGCAACTTCAAACCACAGTTGAGTTGAGCATCCAAGAAGCTATAAGTACGATTAGTAAATTTAAATCAGCAGGCGTCTGCTTCATGGAGGTTGATCCAGGGCCTAGTCCTGGGCGATCATCGAACGGGGGACACCTAAAAGACAGGGGGGGCACCCCAGCCAATAACGACAAGAAACTCGCATCCGGGAGGAACGACATCGTCCCGACAACTCAAGAGTCCAAGGAGATCGACCAACCAGAAGAGGAACCGGTAATTCGTACCGATTTACCGGTATCATCCTCCCCTTCAATCGATCTAAGGTCCACAGAGGCCATACCCAATACCGGTATGGAATCCACTGTGGTTACAAAAAGGGACATTCTTTCAACGGATGACACGTGTACTTCCCACCCTGAGGGCGCAACGAAAGCGCCCTTGCAGGATTAAACAGCGGGAAGTGCCACAGGACCATTCAGGGAGAGCTCGGAGTCGAGCGACCTCAAAGAGGTACCCCCCGAAACTGATAGAGAGTGACAGTTTAGCCGAAGACATGACTGCCGCACATACCGCGGGCTTAAAGCAAATGACTAACACGCTACCCAGAGTACAAGCTTGGTTAGATATAACACAGGAATTATTCTTGGCGATTTTCATTAAGGTGAAGGGGCCACTCTCAGGATTATCACCGGTAGAAAAGAGGCTGCCTAAGTTAAAACATGGCGAAGTGGAGCGGTTGATCGACTTGTTTGAAAACATCGTTGTGGATCATAACCAAAGTTGGACTACCTAGAAGGACAAAGTTATTAGCGCGGCCTTGGGGGTCCAGAAATCTACCCAGTCATTTGAAGCTATTTTGTGAAAGATTTTAGGAAAAATTAATGGGGAAAACCAATACCCTCCAGTTTTATCAGGATAGGCATCCAAGATCGCAGGCCAAAGTCTATGGAGCAGCAGCAAGTGGTTCAGAAACCATTTTTATTTCGGACAAACGACTACCCCTCAGAGGATATTGTCCAATTGCGAAAAGTTTGCGAATTGGATTACGGAAAATGTGCACCTTCAATGTCGAGAAGGAACAGATGATGAGTGGAAAATAGTGAAAGGCTTGTGGGGGGGGGCTGTTATAGCACCCCAGCTGCCTCAATTCATTAAACAAATCATGTCTTTTGGAGAGCAAGTACGATTGGTGCAAAGAATCAGGGCCCAGGTGGAGGGATGTCTAATCCTAGATTTAAAAGGGGAGATTCCGATTAAGGAGGCCTTTCTAAACACCAAAAGTATTCAAGAGAGTATTACTACGGCTGCGACGGCGCGGAATTCTGGTTCACCTGATCTCGGGAAGATGGTTGCACAAGTAAAAACCATCAGCTACAATGCGGGTAACAATTCTTTATTTTTTCATCTTTTTACAAGAGAAACTGCGACAAAGTTTGAAGGGATGAAAGTACATTTCTATCGTTTTGATAATGTACTAAAAAACATGCATACTCACCGCAAATCGTCAACTAAGGATCCTTGGAAGAACCAATCGGATACTAATCGCGAAGTATATGGCCATCAGGGTTTCTGCACTTGCGTTCTCAAGAATATTACGAGGACATTGGATTTATCACGTTTCTATGGAATGTTACAAAATATTTTTGGGGTCGACTTCCAATTGGAAGACATGGACCGTGGGGGTCCTTTTCCAGACACTTCCACACAGTGGGAACTGACTTTTCATACGGAGTCTTGTCCACCTGCATTACGAGGAGTGTTAAGAATTTCATGGTGTGGTCTGCTACTGGTGGTAGAACACCCTACAATGCGTGGAAAGAGGCAGCGCCCGAGATGCGGAACGTTAGGCCACCCGATGCGTAAGTGCACAACGCCTTTGGAGGATTTAATCAAGGATAACTGTATCTCAATTACAACTGATGCAGTGGATAAAGTGCAGCTTCCTGTCCCAACGTTCAAAAGCTTGGAAGAATTAAGGAACGCAGTGGCGGATCGGTTAAAATAGCAAAGAGAAAACGCAGTCCTAGCCTCGGATAAACAAGAGACGAGCGATAAGGATTCAGGAGCGGCGAATGCAGGTTCGAGCATCGACCAGTCCACCGGATCAGCTGTGAGCGATGTCAAGAAGACACAGCAAACCCAGGAGAAAGCAGTGCCTCAAGTGTCGAAGCAGTCGCACGGTAACACTAAGCATTCGGAAGGGTGGACTACGGTCTCACGAAGCTCCCGTCCCAGAAGATCAGTAGAACGGAACACCTCGCTCGGGAAGTCAATATCGGATGCAGTTCATCAGCAGTCGATTCCTCCCCGTCAGAGATCTCAGAGAGGAGACCAGAATTCCAATAATGTTCAATCAGCTGGAAGTCCTAATCACTCATAGACTAAGTCTGCACCTCAGACTCCCATGAAAAATTCAGGCAACTCATCAGTATTCAATCCAAACACAAACAGAATACAGATATGCTAATCAGAGAGACTAAGAATAAGGAAAGGATTTCTGCTCTACTAGAGGAAGTGGAGCAGCTTCAGGGTAAGGTGTGCTATAACGCCGTCTCGGAGATAGAAAGTAGTACACCACTGGACTCTTTCACATAGGAACAAGTGGAGCAAATTATCGATATCAGGGAAGTTAATACCCCTTCCACCGGAAATTGCCAAGTTTATGCGGTATTACAGGCACTGTTAACGTCTTCATTTGAGAACCAACCTCAACACATAATTGAGGAAACTACTCGAGCATTGAAGGACGGATGTCATGCACGAGCACTAATTGATTTTGACATAAATTTTATGCATTTGATAAGAAAACAAACGCTTTTAGCACTCGGCCGTGGTTATGAGAAGATTTCACCGAAATAATCTCTCAAAGCTTTTGAGCAGTATTTTAAGGACTTTTTTGCGCAAAGTGGATCAAAAATGGAGGACATTGTGGACCCCCAGGCTTGGGGAAGTAATGATACTCTAGCAAGCATAAATAAGTGTGATGTTACAAAAGGAGATTTACGCACTGAGTACGATGCCAAACAGTGAAGCACTGGGGGTAATATGCTTCACGCCGGAAATAAAGAGACAAAAGTTATATGGTTAGTGGGTAATATCCTCAAACCATCGAAAATTGCATACAGCGGGTTCTTCAAGCTAAACGTGCAGCACCGCTAGATGACTCCCAATGGCCTATTCTACTGCATTTCGGAGAAGCCCATTACTCGGCTCATTTACATAGTACCAGATGTATTCAGGGTGGCCGGGACAAGTATACGTCGGATGTGGACATGTCAAATAGTGGCAGCGAGGCTGATAATGAGGATTTAGACGACGAAGAGGGCCCTTTATTAAGGAATAAGTTAAATCTACAGGAACCGGCTGATTCAGCGCAGAGGGAAGTTACGGATATTGTCATGGTAGACGATTCATCTACCAATTGATCTCATAATAGTCAGTTAACGACTTATAGCGGACAGGAGCCATGGGACCCTGACACGTGGGATGGAGATATGGAGGACTTAATCCTCCGCCTTCAGGGACCCGCTATACACCATGCCTTAAAGATAGAAATTGAGGAGATCATCTAAACTCACGATCCTCGGATGTGTGAAATATTGTACTTTCTGACGGAGACTGTTAGACGTTTATCAGTTCCTCAACAGGAACGTATCATCCATCTCGACATCTCTGACCAAGGAGTCAAGGATCGATTGATGCAGCAACATCAAATACCGGGACCGGTTTTAGAACAATGGCAGCATTAAATATGGAAAAATCGGCTAGAATCGCCAGAGGTTGTACTGTTGGCTCCGACAAATCCCTATCTTCCCAGTACGATCCCTCCCAAAATCCCAGTGTAGATTAATAAACGTCGGTGCACTCGATCGACCAAGGAACAAATTGAGACCCAGGAAAGAGGAGGTGACGCAGCCCAGGAAACCCATTCCGAATTTATGAGCTTTATCTCTCCAGGCACATAACCAATGTGAAATATCATCCTTTTTAAATCCTCGGACATTTTGAGACAAAATTTGGAAACCCGCAGAGCTACCGTATGATGATTTTTGCAAAGTCCTTCAACATATGTAGTGTAGTATATAAGTCTTGACGTGAAAGGTTAAAATATTCGTGATTACAGTCCGGACTAAGTGCTGAGAAGTTTATGTGGTGACCAAAACTGATAAACGACGTGCTTACCCCATGTTGTGCTGACGTAATAGGCGTGGTGCCCTTGTTAGGACACATCGGCTGATTGGTGCCCTTAGTATCGTATTGATCCCGTTACGGGATCCCCGCTGGGTGCAATGGGAGTTGAAGATATGACTGGAATTGGCGACATGCGTCTTTGATATGAATTCTACCAGATTCGCCCAGGCGCCAGTATGACCCTCTAACACATGTAGAACCTTTTCCACGTAGGCGTGATTGTTCGCCCGGACATTATAATGTCTTTGTAATAATGTGACTATTGAATCAAATGGGTGGTAATTTCCCCCAGTAAAGCTGCCAATTGCTCCGCATGAACATGTGAACATAATAAACTCCTCGCTAGTTTAAGAGCCATAGCCGGCGCATATAAACCAATTATCGGATTACCTCCATATTTCACCTGTTTTAATTCAATCCACTCCTGCGTACTATTCATAATAACGAGACCGTGGTTTGGATGTTGTAAGGACTCTAGTCTATGCTCCCACTTCTGAACCAAGTGGGTGGTAAACCTTGAATCTGTCCTCGCTTCCCTTGATCAATCATATCATACCAACATTGTATTCTACAAGGTTTCGTTAATAATATTAATAAATCCGGGTCTAACCGGTCCAATAAGTGGTAGGCCCCTGTGCTCTGTTTGAGAAGGTGAAGCAAATTGTTTCCTTCATGCGTTATCCAACGCTTTCAGACGTTGTAGGGTGCGTTAACTATGGGAAATTGGATACTTGTATGATGTTCCCATTCCTCTTGATGTGTAGCCCAGATTTGTGCCCAGTTGGCAGTTCCACCATAATCATGTAATGACTCGTCAATTGTTTCTTCGAAGTCGTCAATCAGTTCTTTTGTACTTTTAGCAGGTTCTGCACACCCCTCAGTTTATTCTATAACAAGAAACACATATTACGGACACGGTTATTGCTAAAGGAATTTCACATCATTAGAAGTACCTATGGGAACAGAACAGCTCCAGTCGGCCTTTTGCCTTCTGGAGCATTGGTAAGTAGAATAAAGGAGGTGTTGCTATACTTGTTAACCCTGTACTAGTTGATGAAGTAACCCCTTGGAGAGAAGATAAATGGACGACCCGTTTCATTGCTATACAGTGGAAAAGATTCTTAGTGATACATATTTACGCACACTCTGGCGATGTGATACATAGAGAAAAACAATTCGTGGTTCTTTCGGATTTATTACAAGGGGTGACGGCACCTATAATATTAGCAGGAGACTTCAACTGTGTGGAGTCTTCCGTGCTAGATAGATTAGGTGGTGACAGACTGGACAAATCAGAAATCAGAAAGATAAATGGACGACCCGTTTCATTGCTATACAGTGGAAAGGATTCTTAGTGATACATATTTACGCACACTCTGGCGATGTGATACATAGAGAAAAACAATTCGTGGTTCTTTCGGATTTATTACAAGGGGTGACGGCACCTATAATATTAGCAGGAGACCTTAACTGTGTGGAGTCTCCCGTGCTAGATAGATTAGGTGGTGACAGACTGGACAAATCAGAAAGTACTTCTTTATCTAACTTGGTCAGTAAATACAGTTTATTGGATTCTGGAATGTTCAGCACTTCAGCACTACAAGACGAAGACCTAGATGCTATTGATCATTTCACATACTGGAGGGGAGGACAGGCGATCCGGATAGAACGTGTCTATATATCTACCTCTATTTCGTCCTGGTTTAGCGATATCTCGGTGGGTAATACTCTGTATTACTCCGACCATGAGCAGGTGCTATTAACGCTACGAGATCCTAATATATCCCCGAAAACAGCCGTAAAGAAGAGTCGAATTCAGGGGTACCCATTCTATGGGTACAAAGTACCTAACATAGCACAACCCCTGTTAAAAGATATCACCCAATTACTGGAAAACTTTAGCCATCGGAAGATTATCTGGGATGGCTGGATAGCTGGTTGTCAAGATGTCTTATTTCAATCAGCCCGGAAAGCTGCACAACGTAGAAGGCGTAGGGCACGAACTTTACAAAGACATGTTACAGCGAACGCTCAAACCAGGCAACAGCGAATGAAGGCGGTCCAGTGTGATCAAATTAAAAATCATCTAGTAAAGCGAGGTCCTGTCCTTCATAGATCGATCCAAGATCTTCAGTGGTTATTTCGCAGAACGTCGATATGGGAAAGGGACCAAACGGTCACCAATATCATATCAGCAATTGGGCTCATTTTTGATGAGAATACTTCTATACCTGATCGTTTTGCTCGTAATCCAAGATCTCCGGTGGTTATATGGGAAAGGGACCAAACGGTCAGCAATATCATATCTGCACATGGGCTCATTTTTTATGCAAATACTGCTATACCTGATCGTTTTGCTCGTACATGGAGTCTAATTCTTGGACCGAAGCACGCAGTAACCTCATCGCATAATGTGTCATCGGATTTGATGCAGTTTGTGGATATTCCTACGGAGCGAATGGTTTCTTCACAAAATAATCTTTCTCTCATGGCTGAAATAGATGGAGATGAGGTAATTAGAGCGATTAAAAGTTTAGATCGGAGGAAAGCTTCGTGTCAAGATGGAATCAGTAATGATGGAATTAGTAAAGATTTTTTAGGATAATCAACGCCACCATGGGCGCTGGTAATACCTTTGCGCAAGAAAGGCGACTCATCGGATGCTTTAGATTATCGTCCTATATCCTTGCTACAGTCTAGCTACAAGATTCTGGCTAAAATATTGGCGACGAGACTACAAACATTTCTTGGAACACTGATGGTGGGACACAACAAGGTTTTGTGCTAGGCCGGAAAATGGACTAAGCCGTCACGAATATGATGGCTACACTCAGAGGCATTCCTAACGGGATCATGAGCCGTGATCCAGGCAGATATAGACGCTCTTATTTTTAAAAGTCGTCCACATATGCCTTGATATGCTAAGTCCCGTCCACACACATGTGGCTCATGATCCGAGATGGGCTCATGACCCGAAATGGGGTCATGACCTCGAAACGCCAGTTTTAGGCGCGAAGTTAGGAAGCACGAACGCGTTTACCAGGGTATGATTTTTATTTATTCACTCGTGCATACCTATGCTTACCACGCATCTGCCTGTAGCTGTTCCAGCATTAACTTTGCCTAACGCAGTGCGTGTAGCCGCTGTCAAACATCGGGTCTGGTGGTGTGACAAACCCAAGCATCAAGGGGGAACCGACTTCAGACGGATTTGTTCAGCCTGGAGACTGGACGTGAAACACGTATGCTGTGTTTGTGTGCTATCTCAAAGCGAAGCTGTTGAAGTGGCGATTTTTGTGTAGATGTGGCCAGGTAGTGTCCTTTTGGGGTCATATGCAGGTCAGGTCATGAATATAGGTCTCATGATCTCACTGTGACCTACACTAAAATCAAACTATGACCTATACTAACATAGATACGGTTAGATCATGTCTGAGCACCATAACTCCACGCATTAGTCGACCTAATAAATTAAACACAATCTACCTTTCATGAGTCACCAGGCGTGAGTGTGCTGAAGCCGATTTCCAAATCCATGACCGAAGTCGTGGGTGGAATCCGGATACCCACTGGCCCGGACGACCAACTATCGGAGGGGGTACTCCGTCGATCCTGATCAGCATCGGAATCAGATGAATCACCATTGTGGTGACTGATCTGATCTTCCCGGTCATCTGGTCGGTCTTCATGCTCGTCAGGATCTATGTTTAACTTCATCTCACCTTGTGTACCCGTTGATCGGGGCTGATTACACTCACTTAGGTGGACTCGGTGACGAAAAGGATGATCTTGATCAGGTCGGAGGGTTTGACCTTCTCGAGACGGGGGTTTTCCTCGGGTGGAAATCTTCACCGGAGAACGGTTGGGGTCGACACTTATTCAGTATCTAGGCACTGATCAGGAAAGTTCGTCTGATCAGGCCAGCCAATGAGGGAGAGATATAACGAAACCAAGAAAATGCGATCAATCCACGATCTTCCACAGTAATCCACAAACGTTATCTCCACAAAACCTTTACCAATATTATTAACGTGTTCCAAACACGTGCGCGTTGCGGGTGAGGTTAGATCACCTAAGACAAACCCGTCGGGGGTCTTCCGGTAAGCCAAAATGCGCCTTAGCGCGTCTTAACCGGGAAATAGATGAGCAAGAGGGGACTAATCAACCCTGTGCTCCCAATGACCGCACACGTGGCGGAGCGACTCTTTGCTTTAGGGGGAAAATCTAAACCTGTTATTATATATGCAAAAGTCCTATACCTGTGTACCATACCTCAACTCATGCCTGACCTTTACTTCGAACCTATTTACTTCGTCGCACGGTTGCGTAACACTCTCTTGCCCATCCTGGCTGCACCCTCAAGCTGACCTGTACCGATTCTGCCCTGATCATGTCCCGACTCTTCAGAAGATCTTCAACCCATCCTGATCTTCAACAAACGACCTTGAAACCACTTGAGACCTGCTCTTCAGCACTTGTTCACTTCATATATAGTCCGGCCACATCGAGAACTTACTTGCCCTTGCTTATCAACGCTGATCAGAGGCTGATCGGCCCTGATCACGATCGCCATAGTGATCGCCCAAATGATCAGGTGGTGATCAGGCTGATCAACCCTTGATCACCTCGGGAACGCTCTGGGTCATCATCGTTACGACTCAATTCATCTTCCACGCCACACTTCCGATCTTAATACACCGTCAGGATAACCATACCACACTGATCAGGCCTTGCCACGTCATCTTCGGGCCAACCAAAGGTTCACATCACTCATACAACCTGTTAATCCACCTGCCCGATCTTCATTCATCATTTGATCTTCCTTCTCCGGGCATGACAAGCTGATCAGGCTGTAACTTTGTATCATAGCCAGCTTCCACCAATATACCATTCAGAGATCGGCTGGTCACCTGCCCTTGGTATGCCATGTCAACAATCACTATTTCTTATTATATCCACGAGAACTCCACTTAGTGACTGTGACAACCATCGTGATCGTGATCTCCATCATTCGGCCAGTGCCTGGGACTGGGCTTAACGACCATATTTGGCTGATTCTTCCACGTCGTAAATATCCGTTGACCACCACCTTTTCTTCTTGATCGTGATCGACCTTTTCCCACCCATCAACCGTCATATGTTGATGGGTGTTCTATCGTCACCAATCAACGGCCATGTGTGGTCCACTTCAGTCCCAATAATTTCCGATCGCTTTACCACAGCCGCCCCTGAGACTAACTGTAGCCGCACAAAACGTCTGCAGTTCGACTCACTCACTTTTGAACTTCCTCTCTGGTGATCACCATGGCCGACGCAAGCCGATCTCCTCTTCCTTCTTCGTCTTCTTCGTCTTCTTCGGCTGCTCCCCCGATCACTTCTTCGCCCTCCGTTTCCAGTTCGGCTACCCCTGCGATCGCCCCGATCACGACCTCTACGCCGATCACGACCAGCCTCATCCGACCGACGACTGCTCTCGCTTCATATCGACCGTCTTGGAATCTTCCTGCTCGACCCTCGTCAGATCGCCCTCTCCGTTCCTTGGAGCAACTCACTCGGTTGATAGATGGATCGGGCTCATTTACGTTGGGGGCCGTGGAGGCTTGTCGGCTGCGATCGGAACTCCGAAGTGCAATTCCCGAGTTGGTTTCTCTGTACGATACCAACCGGGCACTTACGGCTGAGTTATCCGATCGTCGGATCGCGGCTGATACCTCGGCGCGTGATTCCGCTGATCTGGCCACCCAACTGTCGGTTCTCCGGCTAGATCATGATCGGCTTGGCAAGGATCATGATCGGCTTGACCAAGAATTGCGGGACCTGACTGATCGCTTCCAGGGTGTGACGATGGAACGTGATCAGTTGTCAGCTGACCTCGCTGCTCTTCGACTCTCCAAACCTTCGGACACCGTCGCCACCTTACAGTCGCTGATCGACACGATGGCTATCACCATCCGTAATCAGGGTACGTCCATCTCATTCACTCCTTTTATAATTCGTATTTGACTCTCCATGTTAACTTCCAGATGAACGTATCGAATCCATGAAGGATTCGATGGTCGAGATGGTAGATCATCTGCAGCGCATCGATGATCACCGTCTCGACCGTGATCAGCTTCTGCACGACAGAATCCGTACTGCCGAGGATTAGAGCGTCGGGAGATTGAGGCTCGTTATGCGGATAAGCAGGTCCAGCTCTTGACCAAACAGCTGGCTGATTCTCGTATTGGTCGCGCTGATGTACAGAAGAGGCTGGATGAGGGTCGGAAAGTGGCTGAAAATTGCCGGCATGAGCTTAATCTCGCTCGGGTCAAACTTGAGACCCTGGGGCTTGATGATCGTGCCTGGCTTCAGCATAACGCTGACCTGAAGAGTCTCGCGGTACAAACCATGGACAGGTGGACCAAAACAGACACCGGTTCAGGATCAGTCCAGACGGCCTTGCAACGACTTCCCGGCCTGATCAGCTCGTTCGCTCCATCTGGCACACCGCCGCAATCTCCTGCGTTTGCCCCGCCTTCGCCCGCGTCCTCCGTCGCTTCCTTGCCTGTTCGTAGTGCTGATCAGCCCGTGATCAGCACTTCAGAAGCTCCCGCGTCATCTCAATCTCGTTCACCGGCGACTCCAAGACCAGCGCCTTCGTCCTCGAGTTCTGGGAAGCGTAAGCAGACCAGCTCGTCGAAGCAAAGGATGAGTCTCGCCAAGCGATCACGCCTTATGGTCGAATCGGATGACGAATCAACCGATCTGGACGAGAGGATGTTGCCTGCTCTGGCCCGATCGCGCAGCACTGATCGCCGTACGCCAGCACCGAGTTATTCCGGGGTGAATTCGCTGGCTCAGGCCGTCACTTTACTGGAGTCTAATGACGACGATGACGATGATTTCGAGGAGGAACCACCGGCTCAAGCTGATTCTGACATTCCTCCGACGACCACTGGGGCAGTGATCGCTCCGCCACCTAATTTTACGGGTGTCTTCATTCCTGCAGATCGATCGTCGATCAAAGAAAACGATTACAGCTACGATCCGAACCGACCGTTCATGGATCTGTATGTCGTTATGCAGGGGAGGCCAACTCCCGCTCACATGGCCACACGGAAACCTTGGTGTGATAATCAGGTCTGGGATCTGACACCTCGGGTTCTCGAAGTGCGGAAGAAAAGCGTCCCTCGCTTGTGGTCCCGCCCGCCAGGCTGGATCTTCCCGATCAGATCGCCGGCACCCAAGGACAAGCAGTGGCAACCAAGGTTGCTGACCAAAAATGCTATCGAACTCATGATCGGTTCGGCACCCTGGGATGTCCTCCTGACACCCATGCCGGGGCTGGCGTTCCCTGATCGCCCTTGGTTTCTCGAGCTACAGGGGCGCTTGGCTTTATATCACCAAGAGCACGTGCAAGCAATATGGGAGGCGACTCACCATTCCCCGATCACGATGGCGATGCGCAAGGACGCGTGGATCGAGCACTACCATCATGCTCGCAAGCGTCGTCGCACCAAAGCCGGGGCTGCTTGGGCCACGATCTGCGATTATGTTGTCGACGGAATTCAGCACGGCGAGTGTGATCTGGACGTTTTCCTGTTCCCTAGCGTCTTGCATCTAACTGTTCGTCGAGCGGGATCGCCGGGACTCAAGGCTGACGGTGGGGATTGGTATCCCGGTTATGGGCACATAACTCCGGTCGCCACACTGCGTGATTGCTTGCTCTGGACCGATCAGCATGAGCCTTGGCGAAACCAGTTCCGATCAAGTCCCATGGATCATCCAGGATACAAGATTGCTCGCCTGCGCACTAAATATGGCCCATGATCGTCGTGATAACCCACTTTTATTTCGTTCTCCATAATCAATTAATATATCACGACATTCCTTGATGATCTTCTCGTTCCACTTTCGTAAATCTTGCTCATGTCTCATT
>MIQA02002683.1:0-10708 GCA_001887855.2 Sclerospora graminicola | reverse complement strand
GGTTTAGCTGGCCGATTGATTATTCTCGGTCCAGCCGGCACTATACAAACTTCAAGTGTCTTATTGGGTTAGCTGGCCGATCGACTATTCTCGGCCCAGCCGGCACTATACAAAGTTCAAGTGTATTGCCAGACGAGCTCCCCGGTGACGATTTCCGCCCAGGAGCTACCCCTAGTCCTAACCCTCATCTCCCTATTGGACGGATTTACACTTTTTGCCCTAGGGTCCACCAGGAGAGCAAACCACCCAGTACTGACGGGTACACAAGGTGAGCTTTCAACATGCAACATTCGAGCATTCACGATCAAGCGGATGGAAGTGACCGATCTAGCCGGCCGGATGCCGGATCGGATCATGACTCGGATGGACGGAGTACCCCCTCCGATAGTCAGTCGTCTGGGGCCCCGTGGGTGTTCGCGTCTCAGGAAGATTTTCTGAGAGCGACTACACCACAATGGTGCGCGTGCCCGGATCTCTTGGTGACCCTGGATATCAACGCGAGTCCCTAGCGGGCTAAAGACCCAAACCTATCAAATTTGTTGACGATGTTGTGTCGGGTGCATTGGGGGAAGGCATATCGCCCCCAATGCTGCTGAAGATGGAAGGATGCGATGGTCGCCTCGGATTGGGGGAGTTCGAGGTTGACATTAAAGAAGAAGTTACTCCCCTAGAGGCTCCGCCGGGGGCGGATTACGGTACTACTTACAGTGCCGGCCGCTACACGGACGGAGCCGGATCGGACTATGGTGCAAGTCGCCATAGTCCGAGGAAGGATCATGGTTCCGACCATGATCCTAACAAACAAATGCATATTATGGATATAAAAGAAAAAATTAAGGAAGAAGAAGCTGAAGTCGGATACGACCGGAGTGGGAAGCCGGCCGGATCGGGACCAAGTCGCGATCGGGCCCCCCTACCCCTAAAGAGACCGGATTGGCAGGAATCGGATTATCCAACCCACAAAGATAGGCCGCGTTTCGAAGAGGAAGAAGAAAAGCAGGACGGCCTATCGACGGATATAGACTTGGAGCGTGCTTTCCATCTTCACGAGTTGGGGCAATTCTTGCGGACGGATAAGGTGCTGAAGATAACACGGCCGAAGATCATAGGCGGATTGAAAGGTCCCGTCTCTCCCCCAACTCTCTCAGACGGCCACGTGTCCCTTATTAGAAGACTATTCGATCAACTCAAACAAGCCGGCATTAACACCGGCGTGTTTGATCCGAACGAGCTGTTTGACCTGAAGATGGACAAGTTGAAGGAGGCGTCCAGCGCACTGCACGACCGCTTGGTACCGCTAGTGGGCTGCTCGCCGCCGTCGAAGAAGATGACAGCCACGACTGGAGTGGCGCCGTCCACGCCGCCGGCAACAAGCAGACCGGCCGGGATACACTCAGGTTCTTCGCAGTACGAGTCTGTCCCTTCGGAAGCGGACTCTTCCGATTCATCGGTGGGTATCACCCGCATGACGCTTGGCCCAAGGGGAGCAGCGCGTGTGGCGACGGCCATGAGGCTTGGACGACGTGAGGATCCGGGTACGCCCGAGCGGAAGAACGCCAGCCAGTACAGCGTACAGGCCTGGCGGACGGCGACGGCGGATCCAGAACCGAAGGAGGAAGACGAAGACGCGGATGGGCGGATCAAAAAGGAATGTCAATCTGGCAGCCCGGCCGCCCCTCAAGTCGCCCCTCAAGAGAGCCTTCAGGTGCCGGATCACCTGCAAAACATGTTTTCGGCGATGATGGAGCGATACTTGGAAGAGCAACGTCGGCTGAGCGCCAGCCGCGGCAGTCCGAAGTCACCGGACCAGCCGGCTCGTCGTGGAACTCAGGCGTCCGAGCCAGTCCAGTACTATGCGAGGGAGCCGAGTGACGAAGACATGGAGTCGGTGCAGTCCAAGCAGAGTGAACCCTATTCCGCCCCGCAGAGCCGCCAGACAGGTCGCCGGACCGGACGTCGGCCAACGAATAGGAAGCTGTCTCTCAGCGAAGTGGATATGGAATCCGTCAAGTCGGCCAAGTACCATTACGATCCCGACGACCTGGATCTGGGGATGGCCCGCCGAGCCCATATGGCCTCGGCCCAAGCGTTTGACGCGGATTCGGGAGCGATCACGAGGGTGCGAATGTCGGCCACGTCCGAGCTGAAAGACTTCACCGGACGCGACACGGACGAGGACCAAGCCCGAGGATGGTTGAGCAAGACGAAGTCGGCATTTCTCAGAGACCGGACGTCGGACTATGAGAAATGCCTGATCTTTGGGGATTTGATGAAAGGCCCAGCGAAAAACTGGATCCAACAGCTCAGCCGGGAAATCCGAGGAAACTGGAGGGGATTGGCCGGTGCGTTCGAGGAACAATACTGTGGATCTGGAACATCGGCGGCGCGTCAATATTTCCACACCAAGAAGCGGGCGGATGAGACCCCCTGGAGTATCTCCATCGCTTAAATGTCGCTGGCATAAGGGCGGATATCCCGGTTAAAGAAGATGCCAGCCGGTCGGAAGCCGCTCGTGAACATGTGGAACATTTCATCAGCACGTTGGACGATCGGGAGCTGGCAGACCAGCTGGCGTTACTGCGGTTGAAGAATACCACGGAGCTGGAATTGACGTTGCGCACCTACCTAAGAGCGAAGAAGCGAGGCCCCAAGGCGGCAGTTGGAACCGGCCGCTTCAAGTCCCGATTTAACTGAAGCCGGCCGCCATCTACCAGGACGGCCCGAGCTGTCCGCATGGTCGCCCGAGAGTCAGACGCGACCAGCTCGGAAGAGGAGTATCAGCGATCCGGGGGCGAGTCTGAGGAGGAACAGTATCGGTACCTTTTCTCGGCAGAAGCCAGTCAGCCGTCCAGGTTGCCAGCCGGGTCCGGTCAGTCGAAGGGTTTTCCGGCTCAAACTGACCAGGATTACCCCAGGCGCAAGTGCACCCACTGTGGGTCCATCAAGCATGACGACCGGAGCTGTTGGAAGCGGCTGACGTGCAAGAAGTGCGAGAGGAAGGGACACCCGGCGGAACACTGCCTGTTCACGTGTAAGACTTGCGGGGAGGTGCATGAGGCGGGACTGTGCCCAATTGAAGATTCTACAACCAGATGAAGAAGTGGTACGTCCCGACCAAGCATGCTGGAATGCTGCCGCCCGGAGTGGAAAAGATGTTAAACTAGATCGCTCGCCAGGTTGGAATCTGGTTCGAGCCGAGCGGTCTAGTGTTAGTATCTATGCATATGTCGGTAAAGAGGATAATCAAGAAGCAAAGCAAAGGATAACAGACAATACATGTAAGTTTGACGATTACGTCACCCGGTCCCCGGCCGGTACGGCTGACCCCTTCCTGGTGAGCAGTATACGGACGGATGAGTATTCCCGGTCTGAAGTGCGTATGGAATTGAACCTGTTACCTGGCGAGTCGCGAGGTTATTGGAAATATCATTCGCCGGATAAATGGTTCAAGCAGGCCAAGGCGGATGGGAAAATCAATAACCAGAAAGCTACCATGCTGTTTGACTCTGGCGCGGAAGTGTCTATCGTAGACACCACCTTTGCTCGTAAGGTGGGGTGTGAGATAGACGAGACAAAGCGGCAGGAATGTATCGGCATTGGAGAAAGTTCATACATGACCCAAGGAAGGACAAGAGTCAAGATTACGTTAGCTGGGTCTTTGGTATATTACTTTACCGCCTGGTTAGGCAAGCTGGCCGGGCAGGATGCAATTTTGGGCATGGACTTTATGGTCCCGGCCGGCATACGGCTGGACTTATCGCATGGAACATTGACGTTGCCGGACGAGGTACAGATCCAGCTGGCCGGCCGGCGGCCTTTATATGGTGCCCACGTCCAGTTCCTCAAGTTAGGTCAGTTTGTAACGGTGCCAGTTGGAAAAGCGGTGGAAGTAATGTTACGACCACACGACAGGCGGAGTAAGTTATGGCTGACAAGGGGCGAGTGCTGGGTACCATCGTTTGTTAAAGGGGGTGGTCATCTCAACTCTATAAGCGTGACCAACATCTCCGAAAGACCCCTCACCTTGCATGAAGACGTGATCATTGGAATGTGGCTGGCCGAGGACAAGGTGCCCCGCCGGCCGGGCTATGTCACTATTGGATCAAGACGCTATATCGAGTGGCAAAACCTGGCTTTTCAGGCAACCACCGATCTGGTCAGCGAAGAGGAAGAATTGGAAGAGGACCAGACTCCGATGGTGGATAAACCCGAGTACCGGACCCCTTCTAAAATATTGACGCGGAGCCGGCCGTCGCCGGATCCGGCTGAACGTATTGGCCGAGGCTATGCCCCGATCGCGGAACGGTTTTGCCCACCCAGAGGAAGACCGACGAACGACGGAATCGGGAGAAGGGACAAAGCAGAGTCATATGTGAGGATAACCCCGATGGCGGATGGTATGATGACCGAGGTAAAGGCGGATCGGCCCAGCCGGCCGAGCAGAATTCGGAAGTAGCCGAAGGCGGGTCGGCGCAGCCGGCCGATCAAGAGCCCGAAGCAGCCGAAGCCGACCAAGTCTGCATTCATGAAGGGGGCGAGCTATATGTTGAAGGCATGGAAGATCAGATGGCGGTACTACCTGAGGTAACCCCCTGCCCCCCAGCAGTCACTATCGACGATCTACAAGTGGGAGACCTGGATGTGAACACCCCGGAAGAGATCGGCAGATTGAAGGATATTATATGGAAAAGACGACATCTGCTGATCGGACCAGGAAACGCACTTCCTCCGGCCGCCCATGGGGCGGTATGTGACATTGATGTGGGAGACGCCAAGCCGGTTGCACAGAGATGCCGAAGAGTCGCCCCCCAATATCGGGAAAAGCTGTCAGAGCTGATCAAGGGTTTGCTGGCCACCAAGATAATTCAGCCGTCCACCTCGCCCTGGGCTTCGCCCATTGTAATTATTATCAAGAAGAATGGGGTGGATATAAGGTTGTGTATTGACTACCGGCTGGTGAACCGGCTGACTAAGCTGATGGTCTACCCGATGCCGTTGATAAATGATTTGCTGGAGGACTTGGATAAAGTTTTGTGGTATTGCTCATTGGACATGGCCAGTGGATTCTGGGTGGTCTCTATGACCGATCGTGCACGGGAGATCTCGGCGTTCGTGACGCCCTTCGGGTTGTTCGAGTGGAACCGGATGCCGTTCGGCCTGAAGAATGCTCCGCAGATTTATCAACGGCTGATAGATAACGCGCTGTATGGACACTTCAAGATCAAGGCGGATCAAGATCCGGCTCTGGTCGGGGATGTGTTTGCCGAAGGTGACCCGGACCCCGCCCCAAAACCTTCAGTTTTGGGGCGGCGGTCTTACATTGATGACATTCTCGTTACGGCAACTACCTGGGATTTACTGTGTGACAAAGTGGAGAAGTTGATGATTACATGTGAAAAGTGGAATCTTTCGATTAGTGTGGTTAAGAGTTTCTGGGGGAAGACTAAGGTGACCTATTTGGGTCATCAGGTTTCGATTGCTGGATTGGAGGCTAATCCGAAGGATTTGGAGTCCTTGAGTAATCTGCCTTTCCCGCGATCCCTAAAGGCTATGTAATCCTTTTGGGCAGCCTGAATTATTACAGTCGGTTCATCGAGGATTTTGCAGTCTATGCGGCGGTTTTGTATGAATTACGGGAGGTGGATTACCACAAGCTGAGAGAGCAGGATAGGCAAGCGGAGACGCGAGCCGGGCCGGCAATATCAGCCAATGGGATGCCGCCCTTGTCAGCTATTTCGGCCAATGAGAAGGCGCCCTTTTTTGCCCCGACAGGCGGCCGGCCGCCGGATCCCTGCGCGGCCGACCCGGACGACCACATGACTCGAGCGATGGTGGCCTTTGGTATGTTAAAGGCGAAGATGGCGACTACACCGGTCCTGAAACATTTCGATGTTAATAAGGTTCCTGTGGTCATCATCTACGCTAACAAATGGGCCATCTCAGCTGCCCTTGTTCAAGATCATGACGGAGTGTACTGTCCCGTGACATTCACCAGCCGGACCCTGAAGGCTAATGAAGTCAATTACGGATTGGTGGATAAAGAAGTTTTGGCTCTATTGCGGATCTTGGATGTGTGTTATACTATGCTGGTGTCTCGGCCTATCAAAGTACTATCCAGACGGTCGACCCTATCATGGCTCCTGACGGCGAATGGAATTGACGGCCGGCTGGGGAGATGGGCGGCTCTGCTGTCTCAGTGGTCCCTCGAAGTGATTAAGTGTACTAAGGGAGAAGAGGAAATACTGGGCACACTGGCTGCCAGCATTACCCCAAGGGCAGAAGTGGAGGAAGCCCTGATAGCGATCGCGCCTCGGAAGCAGCCTCGACAAACTATCGTATTACCGCCGCCAACAGTGGGACCCACGGAGGAACTAATGGTTTTGAGTTTTGACGGGTCGGCGAGTGTAAAGAAGGGGGTCGGGGCCTATAGTGCCATTGTGTGGAAGCTGCCCGAATGGAAAGTGGTCGCGGCCGCCTCGGATTTCACGCCTGGCATTACGGTGAACGAAGCGGAATACAGAGGGTTGTTACTTTGCCTAGATCTGTTGGCTGGCCGGACACAGGGGCGGATCATCATATGTGGTGATTTCAACCTTGTGGTCCGGCAAATCACAGGAGAGATAGATTGCAAGGCGCCCCGGCTGAGATTGTTGAATGATCGGGTTATGTCCGCCTTGCGGAGATGGCCGGGGCACGAATTGCTACACGTCAAACGAGAGTGGAATAACATCGCAGACCATCTGGCCACCTTGGCCATGCGAGATCAGACCGGTCTCACCGTTTCAGACCCAGCGTTGTTAGACGGATTGGCGGAGATGAACAGGCTATCGGAGATTATTAAACCGGCCGCTAGATACGAGAACCACTCGCCCGGATCCAGCCGTCCCGTGGAAGAGGAATATGGCGGCCGTGACTGGGAACAGGACGTTCACACCCGATCGGACCAAGAATTGCCCTGCAGCAATAAAAGGTCCCTCTAGGCGGACCCCCAAGCAGGCTGGACGAGACTAACCACGGTTAGTAGCCAAAAGTAAATGCTTGGAGTGGGAACGAAAGAGGAACGGACGGATATATTGAAAGAGAAACGAGAGAAATAAAAGAATTAAAGTAAGCCCGATTGCTCATCCCTGTGGATGACTGTACTTGCCGCGGAGCCGAGTCACTTGAAGTCCAGGGTGCGTGTGCGGTACTGATTGCGCCAAGGATCTTGCTGGTCAATGGCCTCCAGAGATTCGGAAAGGGAGGTAATCTGATCCCGCGCACCCAGGCCAGGGTACCACGTCCCTCTTTCCGCTGCATTTCCGCACATACGGTTCGGTAGATGGAGCATGAACGGAAAGAGAAACAGGTTCAAGTCACAGTTACCATCCCGGATACCCTCCATGATAAACGTACACAGACGGACCCACGCCTCGGAAGCTCGCCCCCGACGATTCTTCCGGGCAAGGGAGTACTTGCGGAGAGATTCGTCCACTCGCTTGTCCTCTGCAGAGATGTACAGGAAGTGGGTAGACTCCCAGATGGCCCAAGCATGAGCGACAGCGAAATCCTGAAATCTCGCCTTGAATTCCGTGAACCATGGGCTGGATGGAAGTCCCATATCTGGCATCTTGGTGTTCAGGATTTTCCAAGGTTTGGTCTTCATGAGTGCGTCGATGGCGCCCGACCCCATCAGGTCAGGATTCCAAGTCGTTAATGAAGGCGTCTTGTGGGATCGAGGGAACAACCAGAGAGGTGGACGGGATAGGGAGTGAGCGAGCTGGGAACTGGAGATATCAGCGAGACTGGTGTTTCTCAGCTGCTCGACTGGCCAAGGTAGGATGGCGGACCGATCCGCCCCACTGGGGAAGCGCCCGCCCGGTAACCACAGAAGCGGAAGTTTAGGAAAAGAGGGCGCAGGGGGTAGAGTGCTCCTCCGGATCTTGGGTTTGGCCGCCGGCCGGTTGGGTCGACGCTTGGGACGTGGCCCGGCCGGAGCTGATCGCCGGGTTTTGGCCGGAGTCTGGGAAAGAGGTGCTTCTAGATCGCTCAGGTCGGGAGGAGATAACCACTGATCAGGGATGTCCTCGTCGTTGTCTTCCACTTTCTCCTCGGCCACTCCGTTGGAACTCGAGGTACGGGCGACCTGATCGGCCAGGGTGTCGACAGTGCCGGGAGGCAAGGATGGATCAGACGGCTCATGTTCCCCGGAGCCAAGCCTGCCGGCGGCGGAGTCGGCAGATCGATAATCTGATCGGGTTTCATTTGACCCGTCGTTCGCCCAACGGAACTGGAGGGGTGGCGACGGGTATCCGCGCGAGAGCGGGATAACGCGACACATACTTGTTGGTCATCGTAATCCTCGTCTTCTTCGTCATCATCATAGATGCACGAAGGGGAGGACGGCCCCGAGTCTGAGGAATAATTAGACGGAGGGCTGATTCGGGTGCCGGATGGCGACGTGGCCGCTGACCCGGATGGCGACGCGGCCGGACCGGATTCCGAGTCCTCTTCAGAGCTAGAGGATGAACCAGGGGTGAGACCAGTTCTACCTGGTGTGAAAGGGGGAGATGCAGCAGCGGATCGCCCCGCGAACAAGCTTTCATCGCTTTCCGACCCGAGTTCTCCCTCGCTGTCCGACTTACCCGGAGTACATTGGCGCGAGGGTGGGGATTCGCTCTTCTTCCTCCGTTTGGCCGGATCAGCACCGGCCAAGGGCGGGCTAGAGCTGGCTGGACGTTTTTAGCCCCCCGATCCTACCGAGGCTGGCGGAGAGCCTGAACCGGCAAGGGGCGACTTAGGGCCGGCAGGAAGTTCCTCAGGTTCTGCCTCTGCTGCAGCGGGCAACTGGGATGATGTCGGCGGAGAAGTTTTCCACCGATCCACCATCCCTAAGACAGACAAGACGGATTCCCGTACGTTAAGAGGAGCTTGCAAAAGAGGAGCGGCCTGGCTTCGAGTCGTTTCGAGCTGGTCTTGAAGTTCACACAACAAGGACCTAAAGCGATCCTCTTTATCCAGCATGGTAATGCAAAACGGTCCGCCCGAGCCAGTATGGCATGGGCGTCGAAATTTTCTTGACGGGCCTGGTAGAGCTCAGACCGCAATTCCTGTTGCCGGGAAGTAGTTTCCTGCAGCTGCTGCTCCAGATCCGAGATTTGGCGGAGGGCCTGGGCGTGGGAGTCGTGCAAGTGGTTTCGGCTGTCCCGCACTTTATCTAAGTCTTGGGACACCTGGCGGAGCCGGGCACGAAGGTGCGAGAGTTCTCGGGACATGTCAGGGATCTTAGCGGACTGCTGTTTCAGCTGTTCCAGCTGTTGGACTGCGGAGCGATAAGGACATGGAGATTGTAAGCGACCGGGTCACAACACAAGAGGAGAAGAGGCACTTACGCTGAAGCTTTGACCTGTGGACCAATTCCCGATTGGCAGTCCGGAGAGGCTCGACGACGTCTTCCAGAATGCGGAGACGGTTTCGCTCTTCCGTCAGGATGGCGACTTGACCCTCGAGATCGGTCACCTGTTTCTGAAGACCACTTGTTCCCGGAGAAGGGCTCCGAACGGCAGCTTCATCGGCCCGGCGGTTGGCAGCGGCGAGTTGTCGGACCAAGTCAGCCTGGATGTGCTCCATGCTATCCACTTGGGCTGTCAACACCTCCAGCCTCTTCTCCACCCCCGCCGTTCGGAGATGGAAGCGGATGGCGCGGCGGCTCACTGTAGAGCGTCCGTAAGCTGACCCACAATTGCTCTGAGGCGGGTTACTTCATCCTCCGCTTTTTGACGACTGAGTTTCAGGTCAGCGATCCGGGGGTTCATGCGGTCCAGCATCGCACAAGAAGTCTTGAAACTCTGAGACAGAGCTTCATAGTCGGCCTGACAGGATTGAAGCTCCGCCCGAAGTGAAGAGACGACGGCCTTCAATCCGTCCCGGTCGCCGCAAGCCTGGCCGTGGACGCGGAGTGCAGCTTCGGCGTCGGCGGTCGACAGCACCAGATCGGGAGTACGGGACGATTTCGGCGGTTTTGCGACTTCCACCCCGCTGGCGGGCGAGTCGTCGTCCACGAGAACGAGACGACAGACGTTGTCCTTGTCGATTTGCAAAACTGGAAGTATATCAAGATAAAGTCAACATCTGTGGACGTGCTTGCCAGCCGGTGGGGAGACCGACTGGGTTCACGAAAATCAATTTAAATTAATGGACGACGTACCAAAGCGGGGCATAGATGAGCAGTATCAGATCAAGTGGGTTCGGGTGAGATCGTGCCTCAACCGTTGTGCGGCCGTGACGCGACTCAGGGGTGGCTGTGGTAAAGTGACTTATGAAGTAATGCAAAGTACTTTCCAAAGGGCGCATTCTGATTGGCGGAAATACGGACCAAGGGCGCGGGCACCGGATAGCCGCCGCCGAGGATGCCTACAAGCGGCCGGGCGGCGCCAGGCTGGAAATCAGGCTGGCGGACATGACAAGGAGCGTGGATAGTCGAACAGGCGGGCTCAGCGGACGGGAAGGCCGCGGATGTTGGACGGCCGAGTGGCAGATCGGTGGCGGGCTAATTTGGAAAGTATGAGTGAAAGGAGCCTGAAAGAAGATGATTGTTCTAGCGGATGAAAGAGGCACCCGGATCGGGTGAGATGCTGCCAAGGAATCGCTAGCGCCAGTGGCCGAGGGGCTCGGATGGATGGCCATCCGGCCGAGCCGGCCGGGTACAATGTACCATCCGGACTGGTAC
>MIQA02002682.1:0-14132 GCA_001887855.2 Sclerospora graminicola | reverse complement strand
CATTTGATTGGTACGGGTTTGCTAGACCTTAATTGTTGTCTGACACGTTAGAGCAGACGTCGGATACGAGAAGAAGACTACAGCCTGCGTAGAGATATCTCTCGGATCACTAAGAGTGTCGCGATGTGGGCTTCTATTTTATTGTAACTTTAAGTTTAAAACTTATCATATCTTGAAGCCACCTAGTTAAATGAGGCGCTCCGGTGAAGCTTACATGAGGCATTTCGTACTTTTTCGTACCACAATGCCTCATTTTTAGCAGCCTGCCTATTGGTATTTGCAGGCAAAAATAAAATTTTTAGCAGCCTGCCTATTGGTATTTGCAGGCTGCTAACAATGAGGCATTGTGCTACGAAAAGGTACAAAATGCCTCATATAAGCTTCACCGGAGCGCCTCATTTAACTAGGTGGCTTCAAAATATGATAAGTTTAAACTTGCAATAAAATAGAAGCGTGCCCACATCGCGACACTCTTAGTGATCCAAGAGGTATCTCTACCCAGGCTGTAGACCTTCTTCTCGTATCCGACGTCTGCTCTAACGTGTCAGACAACAATTAAGGTCTAGCAAACCCGTACCAAGAAAATGGTACACTTTAACATCCTACATATTAATTAGTACGAAGTACTTTGACAATGTGATCAATCCGTTTGTAACGCACGTTAGCGACTATCTAAACACTGGAAGCACGGAGAAAGCACACTACACCCCACACAAGCGGTTGTGAAGCAAACAGTTCACGGCGGCTGCAGTCAAGCTTCGAAAAATTTCTCATCGGGAAATCAGATAATGGGTTTTAAAGCTAGTAAAAACGATCTTTGCTTCTACCTTACTTTATTGTTTTATATTTGCTCATACCGCTATAGATCAAACTTTATCTTGTCTCCAAAACTGTTGTGTTTGGATCCATCCCGCAAACTTTTTGTATCCCATGGTACAGTGTGCCATTTGCATGGTATGGACCACGTCACTCCCCCTCGTAGGACAATTGTAGGCAATGCAGTGCAATACTTCGACCTAATTAAGATTGCTGCTTCGTCAAGTTAGTGTTAGTACACCGACAGCTTGGCGGGGACTCGATTTCATATTGGTTTGACTTTCTCTGTGAGGTCTCGTGGCTCATCTTCTGGTAATATATGAGATTCAGTATGGGCAAATGGCTGCCTCATTTTAGAGTTGCAGGAAGCCCTCAAACAGCCAGTTTGAGGTATGAGGTGAAATATCCTCATTTTTAGCACCCTGGGTATTTGGGAAGATACCCAGCGTCAAAACGTTCACTCGTCTTTTTTCATTCAAAACATCTGCTCAGTAATAGGGCTCAAACCCGCGGGGTTTGGTGCGGGTTGAGGTCAGCCCGCGGACCAGACCGCGGGTCGCTGGTTGGGTTGCGGGCTGTTTGGGTTAGTGTGTTGCACATTGCTGGCACTTCGTCAGAAGGCGTGGATTCTCGTCTGGTAGGATATTATCTCCTCCACTGTGAGAGGGTTTACTTACATCCGTCGACACGAGGTGGAGGTGGCGTGGGAAGCTACTCAAAGTTTGAGGTGAAGAAAACTGCGAGGGCGGCTGAAGAATAGAAAGGTTATACTAATCATAGATTGAGCTAATTGTCCAATCTGCGGTTTAGTAATTGAGGCAGCGAGCTCTTGGTAAAATACCTTATGCTGCAAGATGATTGTGTATGCTAGCTACGGCATAGAATAATTTACAAATGTTAGACGCCAAAATGCCAATATTCAACCGACCTCTGTAGTAAACACCATTCCAGAGGCAATCTTTCGTCCTTGCTTTTTAATAATTCTCCACGCAGCTACGTTGCCCTTCCTTGCTTCAGTACGAGCTGTGCTGCATCATTCTTTTTTATTGTAGTGACAAAGAGGGCGCCGGACCGCCACCCCAACTGTGGGTTTTAATATTCCAATTTACGATACTGTGGGTTGTGTGTGGGCTGCAGGTTGGGCTCAGGTCAACCCGCAACCCAATCCGCGCGGGTTGGGTGCGGGTTTTACGATGCGGGTTGGGCTTGGGTTTGGGCCCTAATGGACACCGTCTCAAATCTACAGAAAAAATTTCGAAAAATACAGTGCACGAAAAATACATCGTACTTTTCAGATCTACCAAGGACGGTGCGATTTACTAATCTACACAAGTCCTTTGTAAAAAGCGAAGAAATAATGAAATCGTTTGGGTCAGGTGGGATCTCCATCAGTAGCCTGGAAATACAAATCCGTGCGGCGTTAGGGATCCACCAGTGTCTAAGCCTAGAATTAGTGCGTCTGAACTTTCGTTATAGTTCTATATTCGATAGATGTTCTATATTGTTAGATTTATTTCATCAATAGTATGCCAACATAGATGTGATTCTTTGTAATCACGTATTTGCTACAAACGTTGTGTAATTCAATCAGAAATTGCCCTTGCTACCCAGAAACTTGATTCAGTTGAGGAAAGTCAGAACAGAAGGTAGGCTAGGCTTAAACTGTACTTATAATCAAACATTTGATAGCTGGCTTGCTTGTATGTGTTTCAACATTTTTACCCACCTGCGCATTGAAGGCTTGCTGGAATATTTTATCAACGGATGGTAAGTGGAATGTACACATCAATAAAGAAGTCGTAAGAAACATTATTCCTGTACAGGAGTGGATGATCATAGCATGATTTCGGAGGCGCATGCGAAGATTGAGGCTAGATGCTCCTCTATAAGTTGCAGAAGAAAATGCAAAACTAACTTTGTCCATGCTCATAGCATGTAATCTTGGTTGTTCAAAATCCGTTACCGCGAGTAGTATTTATATTGAATTTGAAAACAGTCTCAAGTGAAAACGTTGAAGCGCCGTGGTTGACGACATTCAGATGTCGCGCCTTACCTATCAACTTGCGATAGACACTAATTACGGGTCCTGGTCAAAGTTTGTTCTGACATTTTTCCACCGCATAAACGCATAAATCGCGTTTTTTGTCACCGACTGGACGGGATATGTTATACGCACTCCTGTACCATAACCTTAGGTACAACGTACCCTAATCAATCTACTGTAAAACTCGATTTGACCCTAAATAACGTATTTCTTCGAACATAAGACCGGTCTTCTACCTATTTAGTTGACCGCCCAGCTAAAAACTAGTGACATCGGTTCTTTATTTGAAACGGGTCTTCTATTTTTGGGCATGCACGGGAGGGAACACCATCTCCCCTCGTTCTCGATCCACTTGATCACCTCCACCTTCTCGTGCACCCGAAAACCCTGACGAACTGCCCCCATCGCAAGTTTCAGAATGAGAGTGGAAGGCTTGCTAAAGCAGCGTTGGCACCAGAGCCAGTGATTCTAGAGACACGTTGACCAGGCAACGATGACCACCAAAAGACCGGCTGTCTATTCGAAATGGGTTCTCTATTTCTTACATCCTCCATCACATGTCACTGTAGCGAGGGAGGTCTTCTAATCAAATAGGGTCTTATGTTCGAAGAAATACGTTAGAACCCGGGTACCCTCAATATAACCCCACGGGGTTCTAAAATAGTTTTAAAGTTACGGTAACTTATGTGAAAGTGACTTCCGGATGACAGTTAAAAGTTGCGTCAACAACTTTAAAATTTGGGCAAAGACAGCGCTAGCCTAGAGCGCACCCATCCAAAATCTGCACAGCCAGCACCCACTAGGGCCAGAGTTAAAAACACCACTCAAAATATTCACAGTTTCAGGGTTTTCTACCACCTCTTAAGCCCCCGGGTCATTCTGAGATCGGATCTCATGTCAGATCTCATTAGGTTTTTTATGTAGTCTCGTCAATAGGTCTGAGGTTTTATTGTGGGTCTCTGATTGGTCCCACGGAAACAAAAATCAATGGACACGCGCTCTAGGCAGACAACCTCACCACGTACGGCGTTCACTTGCACGTTGTGAGTTTCCGCTTCTTTCAACCTCCTCGTCGTCCAAGCTCCAAGATGGTGCCCAAACAACTGTGAGGGTGCGCCGTTGAACGCTCTGGGCTCGTAGACGACAAAGAGGCGCTGCGCTTTTGTGGTGAAGCGATCGGAAAATATTGGGACTGAGGTGGACCACACATGGCCGTTGATTGGTGACGATAGAACACCCATCAACATATGACGGTTGATGGGTGGGAAAAGGTTGATCACGATTAAGAAGAAAAGGTGGTGGCCAACGGATATTTACGACGTGGAAGAATCAGCCAAGTATGGTCGTTAAGCCCAGTCCCAGGCACTGGCAGAATGATGGAGATCACGATCACGATCGTTGTCACAGTCACTAGGTGGAGTTCTCGTGGATATAATAAGAAATAGTGACTGTTGACATGGCATACCAAGGGCAGGTGACCAGCCGATCTCTGAATGGTATAGTGGTGGAAGCTGGCGATGATACGAAGTTACAGCCTGATCGGCTTGTCATGCCCGAAGAATGAAGATCAAATGATGAATGAAGATCGGGCAGGTGGATTAACAGGTTGTATGAGTGATGTGAACCTTTGGTTGGTCCGAAGATGATGTGGCAAGACCTGATCAGGCCTGATCAGCCGAGATCAGTGTGGTATGGTTGTCCTGACGGTGTATTAAGATCGGAAGTGTGGTTTGGAAGATGAATTGAGTCGTGATGATGATGACCCAGAGCGTTCCCGAGGTGATCAAGGGCTGATCAGCCTGATCACCACCTGATCATTTGGTCGATCACTATGGCGATCGTGATCAGGGCCGATCAGCCTCTGATCAGCGTTGATATGCAAGGGCAAGCAAGTTCTCGGTTTGGTCGGACTATATATGAAGTGAACAAGTGCTGAAGAGCAGGTCTCAAGTGGTTTCAAGGTCGTTTGTTGAAGATCAGGATGGGTTGAAGATCTTCTGAAGAGTCGGGTCATGATCAGGGCAGAATCGGTACAGGTCAGCTTGAAGGTGCAGCCAGGATGGGCAAGAGAGTGTTACGCAACCGTGCGACGAAGTAAATAGGTTCGAAGTAAAGGTCAGGCATGAGTTGAGGTATGGTACACAGGTATAGGACATTGCATATATAATAACAGGTTTAGATTTTCCCCCTAAAGCAAAGAGTCGCTCCGCCACGTGTGCGGTCATTGGGAGCACAGGGTTGATTAGTCCCCTCTTGCTCATCTATTTCCCGGTTAAGACGCGCTAAGACGCATTTTGGCTTACCGGAAGACCCCCGACGGGTTTGTTTTAGGTGATCTAACCTCACCCGCAACGCGCACGTGTTTGGAACACGTTAATAATATTGGTAAAGGTTTTGTGGAGATAACGTTTGTGGATTACTGTGGAAGATCGTGGATTGATCGCATTTTCTTGGTTTCGTTATATCTCTCTCTCATTGGCTGGCCTGATCAGACGAACTTTCCTGATCAGTGCCTAGATACTGAATAAGTGTCGACCCCAACCCGTTCTCCGGTGAAGATTTCCACCCGAGGACACCCCCCGTCTCGAGAAGGTCAAACCCTCCGACCTGATCAAGATCATCCTTTTCGTCACCGAGTCCACCTAAGTGAGTGTAATCAGCCCCGATCGACGGGTACACAAGGTGAGATGAAGTTAAACATAGATCCTGACGAGCATGAAGACCGGCCAGATGACCGGGAGGATCAGATCAGTCACCACAATGGTGATTCATCTGATTCCGATGCTGATCAGGATCGACGGAGTACCCCCTCCGATAGTTGGTCGTCCGGGCCAGTGGGTATCCGGATTCCACCCACGACTTCGGTCATGGATTTGGAAATCGGCTCCACCACAATGGTGCGCGTGCCCGGATCACTTGGTGACTCAGGATATCACCGTGATTCCTTTGATGATGAAAAAGATGTGAAAATCAAAGTGGAGGAAACTTTTTCGGGTGTATTGGAGGAAGGCGTATCGCCTCCGATGCTGTCCATTTCTAAAGGAAGCGATGATCGACCTGGTTTGGTGGAGTGCCAGGTCGAGATTAAAGATGAAATAACTCCCCACATGGCCCCGATCGGGGCCGATCTGGGTTATAGTAAAGTTGACTATAACCCAGGAAAGGATCGAGGTGTTAACCTTGATCCTATGCATAAGAAGAAAATGGAAAAAGACAGAAAAAATATGGGGGCGGATCATTGCGATCCACCTAAAAAATATGTGAAACCTAAACCGAAGATCTTCGAGGAAGACGAAGAGAAGATCGAACCAGCCGAGAAGACCACTGTCCAAGATGTGGAACGACTGTTCTATCTTCGAGAGTTTCACAAGTTCCTGGTTACCAACCCAGTGATGAAGATCATCAAGCCTAAGATCATCGGGAAGCTGGAAGGTCGAGCGACCCGGCCGGTGATCACAGGCAGTCAACTTGATCTGATCAGGAACCTCTTGGCGCAGATCGACGAGGTTGGCTTCACTACTGGTGCCTTCGACGCGAATATGCTATTCGATCTGGATCAAGAGACGATCAGAGAATCTATGATCACCCTGTATGATCATCTTGCCTCGTTACTAGGGGCGAACCCAGTGGTTCAGTCGCCGATCGCGGATCCTTCGCACCGATCACAGTTGGTGGAGTATCCTATGGATATCGAGTCGATATATCAATCGTCATCACAATCTGGAGCGGCATCCACCGACTCCTCGGTTGGGATCACACGTATGACGTTGGGCCCGAAAGGAATCCAGCAGATCGACCCCAAGACCGAGTCGCAGAACAGGAAGAGAAAGCCTGAACCTGGTAGAGTCGGATCGGATGATAGTTTTGAAGATGCTCAGGAAGTGCCACAGGCCAATCCGACCTCCAATACCGGTCACACCAACATGCCGGAGGTCCCAGAGCAATTAAAAGCCATGTTCGCGACAATGATGAACCGATTTGCGGGTGATCAGTATGGATTGCCTCAGTACACACCTGGACAAGGACAACCATGGCGATCGGCACCGAATATGAATCAGTCTGCTGAGAAATCGGTCAAGAGACCCGTGGATGTGGAGATGGAATCAGTCCGATCAGCCGGAATCGTTCGTTCGATATGCCAGGCCGATCACCAGGACCGATTTCACCGATCACCCCCGCGGAGTGATGTGGACATGGAGTCAGAGGGCGAGATCAGCCAACATTTCGATCCAGATGATCTGGACATTGAGATGCCTCGTAGAGCGAATATGGCCTCCGCGCAGGCATTTGACAGTGAATCAGGAACGATCACCCGAGTACGAATGTCTGCGATCTCGGAATTGAAGGATTTCACTGGCAAAGATATGGATGACGATCAGGCCAGAGGTTGGTTAAGCCGGACTAAGTCAGCTTTTCTGAGGGACAAGACACCGGAAGCTGAAAGATGCCTGATCTTCGCTGATCTAATGAAAGGCCCGGCCAAGAACTGGCTTAAACAGCTAAGTCGTGAAGTGCGTCTGAAGTGGCCTCGTTTGTGTGAAGAGTTTGAAGAACAATATTGCAATTCGGGGGTGTCTGTCGCTAGACAGTACTACCACATGAAGAAAAGATCCGACGAGACGCCGATCGAGTACTTACATCGGTTGAATGTTGCTGGTCTACGCGCGAAAATGCCGATCAAGGACCCACGACACCCGGACATAGCCCGTGAACATGTCGAACACTTCATTGGGACTCTGGATAATCGCGATCTGGCTGATCAGCTAACCCTGCTCCGTATAAAGGACTCAGAACAACTGGAACTGACTCTGAGGACGCTGCAGCGGGCCAAGAGTCGACAGCCCAAGGTCGAGGTAGGATCGAACCGGTACCGGTCCAAGCCACACCCTGATCAAGGCAAGATACCGGCAGCCCGACCAGCCAGAGCGATTCGAATGATCGCGAAGGAATCAGACAGTTCAAGCTCTGAAGAAGAAAGTGGTCAGTCGAGTCTGAGTTCGGACGAGGAACAGTACCGTCATGTATTTACGACGGAACCAATGTATCGCCCGAGATCATCGACTAATGGCGTGGACGGACGGAAACCTGGTGGTATTCAACCTGATCAGGACCGATCTCGTAAGAAATGTGTGCATTGTGGGTCGACCAAACATGGAGATCGTGATTGTTGGAAAAGAATTACGTGTGGAAAATGTGATCGTAAAGGTCACCCTTCTGATCACTGTTTTTTCGTGTGCAAGACCTGTGGGAAGCTTCATGACGCCGGCGCCTGCCCGATCGAAGAATTCTTTAATCTGATGCGCAAGTGGTATGTGCCGACTAAACATGCTGGTATGCTCCCACCAGATGTTGAGAAGATGTTAAACTAGATCGCTCGCCAGGTTGGAATCTGGTTCGAGCCGAGCGATCTATGTTCTGCATTTATGCATATGTCGGTAGCGGAGATAAGTTTGAGGAAAAGAAGATAACCGACAATACATGTTCTAATTCAAATTGCATCGATCGGTGTCCGATCTACAGTCTCAGAGTGGATGAATATTCACGATCGGACGTGATCATGGAGTTGGATCTACTGCCCGGTGAATCCCGTGGATACTGGAAGTATCACTCTCCCGACAAGTGGCTTAAACAAGCTAAAGCTAATGGAAAGGTCAACAATGAGAAAGCCACTATTTTATTTGACTCTGGGGCGGAAGTCTCGATCACCGACTCCGCCTTTGCTCGTAAGGTGGGATGTCGTATAGACAGTACCCAGAGGCAAGAATGTGTTGGGATTGGCGAGAGTTCATATATGACGGAAGGTCGATCACGTGTGAAGATCACCCTGGCAGGATCCCTAGTCTACTATTTTAACGCTTGGGTTGGCCGGCTAGCCGGTCAGGACGCGATATTGGGGATGGATTTTATGGTACCCGCCGGTATACGACTTGACCTATCTCATGGAACCCTGACTCTGCCGGATGAAGTGCAGATTCAGTTATCTGGCCGACGGCCTTTGTATGGTACTCATGTACGGATGTTAAAGATGGGCCAGTACGAGAACATTGGGGTATCCCGATCAGTCGATGTCATGATTCGGTCGAGTGATCGGCAGCAGAAATTGTGGCTGACCCGTGGCGAACGTTGGGTACCAACGTTCGTTAAAGGTATCGGCCGATCAAGCTACATCAGAGTCACAAATATATCCGATCAGCCGCTGATCATCCATGAAGACATGATCTTAGGGATGTGGTTACCTGAAGGGAAAGTACCCCGACAGATCGGATATGTTTCAGTGGGATCACGAAGATACATTGAATGGCAGAATCTGGCTTATCAAGCCACCACGGACATGATCAGTGACGAAGACTTAGTGGATGAAGATACCTCACCTATGGTCGAGAAGCCGGAGTATTCTACGCCGACCAAGCTGCTGATCAGGAGGCCATCGATCGAAGCGACAGGGGAAGGTCGGGTCAAAGAAGGTCCACAGATATCGAGTATAATTAGGCCCGGCTCACCGAAAACAACGGACCCAGTTAGCGGAAAGGACAGTGAAGAGCCCGAGCATGATCATGAGGAAGAAAAGGAGGATGAACCAGCTGAATTCATTACAGAGGAGGTTGAATCCGAAGTAAACCATCAGTCGAGTGACGTACAAGGGGCGATCCAAGATGATGCCGATCAGAAAGAGGTAGATCAGGTGGACGAGCAGGTGTGTATACACGAAGGTGGCGATCAGTATATTGAAGGTATCGAGAAGCAGATGGCTGTGTTACCAGAAGTATCGCCAAATATGCCAGAAGTCACCATGGAAGATTTACAAGTCGGTGATCCCGAGGTGAATACGCCCGAGCAGATCGATCAGCTAAAGAAGATCATCTGGAAGAGGCGTCACTTACTGATGGGGAAAGGTAACGCCCTACCCCCAGCCGCATTCGGAGCTGTTTGTGATATAGACGTGGGAAATGCGAGGCCGATCGCTCAGCGTTGTCGTAAAGTTGCACCTCAATACCGGGAAAAGTTATCCGATTTGATCAAGGGTTTGCTGAGTACAAAGATCATCCGACCATCAACATCGCAGTGGGCATCACCGATCGTGATCGTGATTAAGAAGAATGGGGTTGATATTCGATTGTGTATCGACTACAGAATGGTGAATCGCCTCACGAAGTTGATGGTCTACCCGATGCCCCTGATCAATGACTTATTAGAAGATCTGGATAAAGTTTTATGGTTTTGTTCGTTGGATATGGCTAGTGGTTTCTGGGTGGTTTCGATGACTGATCGCGCTCGAGAGATCTCGGCTTTCGTTACACCTTTTGGGCTTTTTGAATGGAATCGGATGCCGTTTGGATTAAAGAATGCCCCACAGATCTACCAGAGGCTGATCGACAATGCTCTCTATGGGTATTTCCAGATCAGTGCTGATCGGAAAGCCACTGATCTACATGATGTGTTTACGGAAGGTGAGCCAGACCAAGATCAGGGCCGATCAGTATTGGGAAGGCGATCATATATAGATGATATCTTGGTCACGGCAACATCCTGGGATATGCTATGCGATAAGGTCGAACGACTCTTAGATACCTGCGAGCGTTGGAATTTGTCGATCAGTGTGGTCAAGAGTTTCTGGGGTCAGCCCAAGGTCGCTTACCTCGGCCATAACGTATCGATCCAAGGGTTGGAAGCAAATCCGAAAGATCTAGCCGCTCTCAGCAACTTACCGTTTCCCCGATCGTTGAAGGCCATGCAATCCTTCCTCGGATCATTGAATTATTATAGCAGATTTATCGAGGACTTCTCGATCTACGCCGCTATACTTTATGAATTGAAGGAAGTTGATTATCATGGCCTGAGAGAACGTGATCGGATGGGAGGATCACCAATTGGGACTGATCACGAAGTTGAAGCTACTGAAACAGATCTCGAGATTGGATCACCAACTGATCGAACTGTGCCAGGGTCAGAAGATCACATGAATCGCGCTATGGTAGCCTTCAGTATGTTAAAGGCGAAGATGATCTCGACGCCGATACTGAAACACTTCGATCCGGAGAAGATTCCCGTGGTGATCTTATATGCTAGTAAATGGGCAATATCGGCCGCACTGGTCCAAGATCACGATGGGGTTTATTGCCCGGTGACGTTCACAAGCCGAACATTGAAACCGAATGAAGTTAACTATGGCATTGTGGATAAGGAAGTGCTAGCGTTATTACGTGTGTTGGATGTTTGCTATTCTATGCTGGTAACTAGATCAATCAAGGTATTATCCAAACGATCTAGTCTGGCGTGGTTACTATCCGCGAATGGTTTAGACGGGAGACTGGGGCGATGGACAGCGGTGCTATCTCAGTGGACTTTGGAGATCATTAAGTGCACCAAGGGCGAAGAAGAAATACTTGGGACGCTGGCGGCCAGCATCACGCCCCGATCAGAAGTCGATGAAGCCCTGATTGAGGTCGCTCCTCGGAAGCAACCACGTGAATCGATCACTATACCCCCACCGACCGTCGGCTCAGAAGAAGATCTGATCGTTGTAAGCTTCGACGGATCAGCGAGTGTGAAGAAAGGTGTAGGGGCGTATAGCGCGTTGCTATGGAAACTGCCAGAATGGACTGTTATATCGGCCGGTTCAGATTATACTCCAGGTATCACGGTCAATGAGGCTGAATATCGTGGTCTGCTGCTAGGTTTGGATCTCTTGCAAGAGCAAAAGATTGGAAGAGTAATTATATGCGGAGATTCAAACTTGGTGATTCGGCAGATCACTGGAGAGATCGACTGTAAAGCGCCGCGTCTGAAACTGCTGAATGATCGCGTTATGAAAGCTTTACGTGGATGGCCAAGACACGATCTTTTGCATGTGAAACGTGATTGGAATCGGAGTGCAGATCACTTAGCAACTATGGCTATGCGTGATCAGGCCGGATCAATAATCACTGATCAAGCGCTGTTGGAAGAACTGGTGGAGATCAATAGGCTGCCGGAGCTGATCCGTGTGGAAAATGAAAAGGAAGCAGCCCAGATCTTGATCACGACGAGATCACGAAACAGATCACCACCCAACAGATCACCCTCTCGCGGAAGCCTGACAGAGGAAATAGTACAAGAGATGCGGATCGAAAGAATTCTCAAGGCTCAAGACGAGGAAAAATGGATCGGTGATGTGAAGGCGTTTCTAAAGGGTGATCTGGAGAAGCTGAGCCAGAGTGAGGCAAAAGATTGTGCCAAGATCGCGTCTAACTACGAGATCGACGAAAATGATCTATTGTTTTACTATGTACAAGCTGATCAGGCCGATGCGGATTTGGACCGATCGGCCAGACTCGTGATCCCGGAGACTTTACAAGCTGCTATCTTACATCATTATCATGTTAGTTTGGAGGGTGGCCACCAGGGCGTAGGACGAACGTAACACAGGATCCGTAAACATTTCCATTGGAGAGGATTATATCGAAGTATACAGAAGTTTGTTGGGACATGTACGGATTGCGAAACTGGAAAAGGTATGCCAAACATCCGGGGAAGATCACCTGGAAATATCCAGGTGACCTACCCTTTCCAAGTGATAGCGATGGATCACATACCGTCCCTGCCAAAATCGTTCAAGGGCAATACAGAGTTGCTGATCTGGACTGATCTGTTCACGGGATTGGTGATCGCAAAAGCGGGATCTACCCGAACAGCCCAACAAGTCGCTTGCAGTTACGAAGAATGTGTTTTTCGACGGTTTGGAGCCAGTGAAGTGATCAGGCATGATCGTGAACCAGGTTTTATGGCCGAAGTGTTCCGATCTTTTAATCAGATGCTTGGCCAGAAACAGAGCGCGACCATGGCGTACCGTCCACAGGCGAATGGTAAGGCCGAGCGGATGGTACAAACGTTGACCAGGGCTATTAAGATGTATGTCGCAGACTCCGCGCAACAAGATTGGGATGAATATGCGGAGAGACTGGTGTTTGCTTTGAATTCCTCTTTTGATCGGATCAGGGGAGATACCCCTTTCTATCTGGCATATGGTTGGGACCCCCGATCTACCATCGAGTCAGTGATCCCTGTTGGTTGCACACGAGGTCGAGATCGCGAAGCTCGTCGATGGCGCATGGGACTCCAACGTCACTACCAACATGCGCGGGAACAAGTTAACGAGCGATTACGAAGGGCCATCCAAGAAAGAGCTGATCGGAACAATGATCAGGCCGATTCACATAATATCGAGCCAGGATCAAGAGTTTGGCTTTACTTGGATCGTGTGAAAGAGGGATATGCTAAGAAATTAGCACATTTATGGCATGGACCGTTCCGCGTAGCCGAACTAATCGGTGATCATGCCGCTCGACTGATCACCGCGGGTACTGATTATGGAATTTTCCCGATTGTTCACCTGTCAAAGTTGAAACTGGTACGAGAATACCCTGATCGGCCTAAGACTAGGCTGTCAGGAGATGATCAGCCAAGGTTTGATTTTGACGAGGCTCTCTTACCCGAAGATAGTTGGGAAAGAGCGCTGGACCCGAACGAATTCGAGGTGGAGAAGGTTTTGGACATCCGATCAGGCAAGAAAACCCGTTTTGGCCGGACCCACCGTGAATATTTGGTTCGTTGGAAAGGTTACGGCGATCCCGAGTGGATAGACGAGCGTGATCTGAATTGTGGAGCGTTATTGAGGGAATTCGAACGTGATCGGGTGAGAAGGAATCGATTTAAAGTGATGCAAACCCACGAAGAGGGTAACCAGGAATCTCAATAGCCTGGGTTGACACATTGTGGCTGATCAGCAAATATGATGATCGAGCAAGTGGAGATCAGGGCGGTTGGACTGGTTTGGAAGAAACGAATGCATATACATATATATATTACTCAAGAATTATCCCTGTACACATGAGAGCGATCGACCTACAAGATGGAAGCGATAGTGAGACGTGAACAAGATTTACGAAAGTGGAACGAGAAGATCATCAAGAATTATCGTGATATATTAAGAGATTATGGTAAACGAAATAAAGGTTGGTTATCACGACGATCACGGACCATATTTAGTGCGCAGGCGAGAAATCTTGTACCCTGGATGATCCATGGGACTCGATCGGAACTGGTTTCGCCAAGGCTCATGCTGATCGGTCCAGAGCAAGCAATCACGCAGTGTGGCGACCGGAGTTATGTGCCCATAACCGGGATACCAATCCCCGCCGTCAGCTTGAGTCCTCGCGATCCCGCTCGACGAACAGTTAAATGCAGGACGCCAGGGAACAGGAAAACGTCCAGATCACACTCGCCGTGCCGAATT
>MIQA02002681.1:0-19874 GCA_001887855.2 Sclerospora graminicola | reverse complement strand
GTCTATCACGTTCGTCCGGCCTGATCCCAGGCCTGGCGCCGTGCGGCCGCTCGTAGGTGCGTCCGGCGGCTCCCAGATCGCGTCCTCTATTGACCAGTCCGGGCATCCAGCTAAGGGCAACATTTCAGCCAATCCGGTGAGGGCATCCATCATCATTAGTCCGTTAATTTCTGGAACACTTCACCACACATCCATATCCACTCTTTCCTCAGTCGTTTTTCCACTTAATCAATTACGTAACCACGAAAAATAAAGAGAATAAACCAATGTCTCCCTTTGGCACAGGGGACTTCCACCGAGATTCGTACTTTAAACGAAAACTTTTGTAAGGTTCGAAAACTTAAAAATCCTGTCCTGAGCCCCGCAACCTTTGGCTCATAACCTGTAGGAAAATGTAGATTACCGCGTAAATGTCCTTAGCCCCACGTAAAACAAATAATCACCGCTTAGTGCGTTTAGATGCTTTCTTGTAGTGTAGTGCCTTCCCTTTTGATTAGTACAGGGCTTGCCTATAGGATATAAGCGTCGGTTCCACTTAAATGTCGTGCGTGTTAGTGCAGGACGTGAGGGAGTTGCTCAGAGAGTAAGTGCTCGATGTTCGGTTTACTCGACAAAAATGAAGGTATATATTATGTAAAAATTAAGTGTAGTTTTGGCTTAAATACTACTTAACCTAAAATTCACAATATGCAAGAAACCACGATAATCTCGTTAGCAGGAATTTAAACGTCAGTTTTCATCATAGATCACATCATCCAAAATTCCAACACAAGTAAGAACACAAAAAGGTAGTGAAAAATAGTGCAAAGGAAGACAGACACGACACCAATCCTGCAGCCGTAGGGAGGAAGAAGAACGCCCTGTTCGTATACTAGTTTACGTAGCTGCCTAAAAATAAGTGACGCTTTATTGCCTTTAAAAACTGTTACGTGGACCACACTGCTTAGGTGGACCACATTCGTCCCGACCTTGGGACTAGCGTACGGGCATCCCTCCCGGGAGCTCGCGGGAGCAAAATAGTAACACCATACAGTATATATATGCTTCAAATACATGTATAGCAAAAATCGCATAATTCGCATCAAATTAAGTCGCCAAGACAGCACAATTTTAACTGTTAAACTTTTGCAAAGTGCGCCGACTTCATTTTGCCCAGCATCTTAAGGTCGCGTTCGCCCTTGCGTAGCATATACTCGATCTTGACAAAGTCTTTGCGGTCCACTGTCATCACCTTAAAAAGTACAAGCCACTTGCATAAGTATACGCTATCAAGAAAGTTAGCGCAAATGCAGCTGCAATAAGAATCGTACATCCTCACGGAAACGCTCGCGTACGTAGCGCAGCGTATCAACGTCTTTGCCCTTTGCTGCCCGCAGCACCTTCTTGTATAGCCCTAACACTTGGAGCTGCAGTCCGGAATGCACGTTGACCTTCATTTTATTGCAATAATATTGATTTTGTATACTTAAACGAAAATTGAATCATAGTTTGATGGTCGTCAAGTATATTATGAAAAGTCAAGAGAAGAATTTCTTAAGGGAGTATGGCACAGATAGACTTAGAGGCGGAACGTCAAAAGAAGCGCACGGATAAGGTAAACACCTTCACGGAACAGAGCAATGAAAGCTGAATGCCATCCTTCAACTCTCGAAGACCTCAAAATAATGTACTGGATGATACTATTAATATATAACTTCTAGGTTTTTTTCAATCTCGCAATTAAAGACGGGACCGTTCGAAGACTTAGCAATACAAAATGGTATTGTGTCCAGCGATAGGTCAGATTGAAATCTCCACTTAAACAGCTTATATAAGAAGCAAACAAGCTCCGACATGTATTTAATACATGAATGAATGTTAAAACGAAAGACAAAAAATTAGTACCAGTCCTTTTTCTGGGACAAATTACTGTAGTCATCTCTCCGACCTTGGGAGTCAGGTGAGACTGACACGTGAGCAAATCATCCGACCACATATCACTCCACTCAGATATTGAAGCAGGTCGAGTCTGAGGTCGGACGTCACGCAAGCGCAACGAGCATGCGGTTTCCATGTAGTATATGAGGCATGTGAAGGCAAACCCCGACCCAGATTCATGGCTTTGCGTGAAAGCTTTCCTGTAACGATGACAAAAAAATCCCTTCTTTTGACTTATTTATGCACACTTTTCAAACATGGGTACAGGTCAGTGGTTGCCATTCGGATTGCACAAACACAAGTGATTTCTAATCGGATTTGAAGAACCGAATATAGTAGGAATGGCTTCGTCGCCACTTGACCATTATTTCCTAATACGTTGTACGATTCACATTAAAATGAAGGAAAATATGTTGATTTCTATTAATACACCTCTTTTAGAACTACATTTTTACATTACGAAGTTCTCGGATGTTTAATGCACTTTATACTTCATTTGGCGCATTTCATCATGCTTGGCGAAGTCGACGTGACGCGGGTGGATGAACGACACCTTGCAACCAGTTCTCAACCCTCTGCACTAGCCCGTTGTTGTTATATTTTGTGTTGGTAACAGTACCATCCGTGTTGGGAGGCGGCATGCCGTCTACAGCTGGGCCATCTTCCAAGAATCTCTGCGTAGACGCACGAAATCGTTCTTCTTTGGACAATGAAGGTTGGTTGATGCTGGCGGTGGCCATTCCGTCGAGGATTAGTAGCAGCACCATTAATGACAGCAGGATAACTTGGGACGGACGCATGGGGATACTTTAGACTGGGACAGATAGATAGCGATTGGGATGGTGCTTCAATGTGGCAAAATGAGGAATGAACACGTTTGAACTTGTTAGCGCGCTGAAAAAAGTCTTTCGAGAACTGGGGTCGGGTTGAACAACAGCATTAGTGCCCCAGATTTGCAGAAATGTCGGTAGTTTCTCTACATGTATCCTACTGTTTGGCTACGCTTTGTATTTATATAAATTTACTGAAATTTTCCAGCCATGGGAGTGACTCTTGGAAGTCATCAATGATACTGTTTCTCCTAACGACTGCGAATGGTATGGAATTCATTTTGGTGAAGAAATCGACCTTAAAAAACAAATGCTTATCATAACATAGCAGTAGGTTATATAGAAGCCGCAGTGACTCCTAGATCTAATCCAGCTGCATGGTTCAAGAAATATTTGGCTCATCCTCCGTCCTGGTTTTAATCACTACCGGGCCAGCGACTACCGGTACTGTAGTCGATCTTGCTCTTTTCATGTATATCTTGAAGATGGTTGATCCTTGAACTTTGCTTCAGTTTTGCCGTATACCTTTTGATTTCTTGGCTTCAACTAGCCCCATGTACAAACTTAATAACTTCTCGTAATTAAAACCGAACTCAGCTACCGTAGAATTAATTACAAATTGTTAAAATATTCTCTCATGGTATACATGAGAGAATATTTTAACAGTTTGTTTATATCGTTACTTCTATTTGCAGAATGGTCTCGAAAGTACTTGCCATATCATGAAAAGCAACAACATCCATCAAGCTGTCCAAGTTTGTTGTGATTTGTGTGTTGACTGTTGGCTACCTAAGCCTTCTCAAAACGTTCCCTATACTATTTATATATGTCCCCTTCGCATCGCTATCCAAAAGCATCACATCGATTGTTGAACGTTCTCTCACTTTAAAAAAAGTTTTTGGCTTCTTTAAACATCACCACTACGCATGTTACGTTATCTGTCGACCGCTGATGAAAAATGGCATATTCCACGATAGCCTAGAATGACATCAAGGGTTAGCCACACTTAAACCCACGACAATAAGGACTTAAAAACGCACCTCCACCGCACGTTGAACGTCTCCTAATTGGCTAATCTTTTTCCGCATAAAATCTACTGCTTCTTGGTCCTTAAGTACATCATAGAGACCATCACTTGCTAGCATCACAAACTCACAGTCCTCAGTGAGCTCTGTGATCGTAATCTCGGGCGTCGGGATAACTAATGGACCCTTGAGAATGTCATTTGGATTCACAGGCAATTCTTGTGAGTCATATTCACTTCGTGGTTTCGAGTTGACGTCATCTTTTGGTGGTTCCGGTACTTCAAATGTTTTAAACGGTCCATCTCCAAACGCGCGTGAAACGGCAAGTTCACCCATTATCCGTCCATGAATCACAAATCCACCCGTCTCACGAATCCGCTGTGCTTCATCTGGTCGACTGGGTTTATGATCGTTCGATAGACGCTCCGCTTTCCCTGCCCGACTTAAAACCGTCCGCGAGTCTCCGACATTCGATACAAACATGTAGTTCCCAGCAATAAACACAGTCGTTGCCGTACTTCCAGCTTGAGGACGTTCCGATTCGTTAAGAAACTCTTCATCAGTCTGTTCAAAAGCATGCGTAAGTCGTTTCGTAATCATCGATTGCAACTCGTCCACCGATTGGTTCACCAGTTGTTTCAATTCGGTATTTTTCATATAAAAGGCCTGAATCAGATTCTGATGCAACACATCCCCTAAAAACGAAGACGCTTCGTCACCGCCATGTCCATCATAAACTGCAAAAAAGGATTGGGGATGGAACCCTAGTCGACTCAAGGATTCCATACACAAGTCCTGGATCATTGTATGGGCATCTTCCATATGTTTCCGTGCCCCCATATCTGCGTGTGCCCCGAAATCAAAGCGATTAACGGTTAAACATGTCTGCGCGACTAATAAATCATCGCCAATCTCGAGCCGATACGGTTCTTGGTAGCTCCCCACGAGTTTCATGAACGTTCCGTTCGTCGAGTTCAAGTCGACGAGATAAAATTGATTCGTCAACTCATCAAACCAAATCGCAGCATGTTTACGTGATAATTCGCCATCCCCCGTATGAATCTGATTCTCCGCCGAGCGGCCAATGCCTGCACCTTCTCGTCCAATCGTAAATTCGGTACCCGCTAACTTGCCACTTAAGGCCGAGATTTCCAATGTCTGCGTCGGTTCATTAAAAGCCGTGACAATAAAATCCGACTTGCCGACGCGAAACGACACGTGCGGTTCTAACGGCCACTGCATCTTGTCTTCCGCGCTATCGGTCGCACCGTCTCCACACGGACTTAATCGAACAAACGTATCACTTGCATTTTCGCCATTGGCTAAATAGAATCGTCCCCCATTGTAAATAATTCGCGCATGGTCTTTCTCACTTAAAAGTTTATCCGCTGGAATACTTGCCACATTCTCCTCGCTACGTCCAATCCCGCCTCCATTTGTATCAAAGAGAAAACTCGTGACCGCATCTTCGTCGGAAAACGCCGTCATTTTCAACACCATATTTGTCCATTTTTGCTCCCCATAGATCGAATGACGCTCGGTATCAAGCCCATCACTCACAGGAGGAGACAATGAGGACGAGGATGCCACTTTTTGCCTCGATCCAGACTTTCTCGACAACGACGACGACGCAGCTGCATTGTCCTCATCTGTTCTCGTGTTTTTCTCGTCCTCTTGACTTGATCTTTTGCTGCCAGGCGCGCTTTTGCTTGTACTTTTACTTCTGGTTTTACTTTTGCTGCTACTGACGTTACTGGTGTTGCTAAACCCATTTACAGACATTCCACCGGTACTGCTGGTATTATTGGAACGAAGTAGACGATTCACGCCGGACGTACGAGCACGTAAAAACGACGTTGCACTCTTCCGGGCGTCGATTTCTAATACTGTTGGTTAAAGCAGATAAAACGAGAAAACACACCATAAAATCATTGTCGTTTGTCAGTCCCCATGTCTGCGTAAAATGATTAAAAAATTGTTTTAACAACGTACATGTAGATTCCAAATGTAACGTCGCGGACCGTCGTCGTTCGTGATCTTCATGTTTTCTCGCCACTAAAGAATAAAAGCAAAAGCGTTATCACCACTGACTAAAAGCCCATGTTTGCGTACGTTGTTTAAACATGAAAGTACCATGATTTTACCCTACCTTTCATCTTGAGTGTTTGCACATCTTGACCGTCCGCCATGGTGCTAAATAGAACGATTCAATCAGCTGAAGGAAGCTCTGGATGTGCTTTTAATCTGTTTCTTCGTTTTTTTTCTTCTCCTCCTTTCAAGTGCTTCAAACAAGTTTCAGTTCCGACTGGGCCAGGAGATGCAGTGGGGATGAAGTCTCTGCCGCCGCCTCCTGGGATAAAAATGGTAGTTCACCGGTATTGGTCAGTACCCTACCGGTAAAGAGAAAAGGTTGAAATCGAAATTTTGGTCCAACCAATTTTCGCTCTGAAGACAGACAGTTACGTAATGAAACCCCTTCTTTTCTAAAACGCCACATCGTAAAAATTCATCCGGTACGTAATGCTGCAACAGAACGGCCCCGTTTCCCTTAAGTACCCTGGTCCATCATTTTGTACACTTATGTTTCAATTAGTTTGCCCCATTTGGTCAGGGATCGGATCACCCATACAGCTGGTACTATAGTAGTACAGTAACAGTCTTCTTTTATCAAGGATATGCAGTATTACGTTACCCCCTATACACAGGCTGGAGTGAAAACTTGACGAAAAGTTATGGTATCGAATGTACCATATCAAAAAAACTTGTTGATAAATTAGGTGTCTATTCGTTTCGAAATGATCGAGTTTTCACTTCTTGTACCGTCATGGACTCAATCTTGGACCTGGAACTGCTCCGTTTTTGTCGCACGCACTCACTCATTCCATTTACACACACTACTCAATAATGGGACGCATCTGTAAAGCGCGACTTGGTCCCTCGATAAAACGACGACGCGTCACTCTTCCCACTCTTTCGCACGGGTCCTTTACTTTCATACTCACTGAAGCCACTACTTTGAAAACTGTTGCCCCCTTCATATCGACTATCGTACGCACTCGAAGTAAAGCTCTTCATAGCCACTCGCACTGGACGCAAAGCTCTCGTCATAGCCATAGCCTTGGTCTTGACCCGTTTCATAGCCAGCAGACATGCGATAGACGGAAAATTCCGATTCGGTAAATTGATGTGGTCCACTCGCTGAAGTCGAGCGCGAATCGCCCGCTTGAAAGTCACTTTCCATGCGCGAGGCATCAAATTCACTCGTTGACGTGCTCGCGCGGTCATATCCATCTGGATTCCATCCATGTCCTTGGGACATGTCTTTAACCGAGTCGCCATCAAAGCCATCGCTCTCGTCATCGGCAATTTCACTTGCATTGTTGCCTCTTCGCATGCCCGAATACTTGTGACTCGTTTGCGACGAATAGGCGGAACTATAGCCACTACTTTCCCCATAGAAATCCGATTGCGACGACGCCCCAGAGTAGCCACTACTACTAGCATTACTTTGTGCCATCACAGGCAACGACGATTGCGATTGGGCAAGGTCAATTTGACTTTGTGGCGTCAAGACTTCAAACGCATGGTCACTGTCGTGATGTTCGTAGGGATTGCCATACGTATCTTGATCGTATTCGTATAAATGGCGCTGTTTCTGCGACGCAAACGTATCTTTTTCACTTGGATAGACCCGGGGGGACATGGTCTCGTTGTCGCGATAATTGGACGCGAGCGTCGAGGCCTGGGCCACGCCTTTCGGGCGATCATTGGCTCCCGTTAGGAGCACGGGATCCATGTCGTCGTCCTCGTCGTCGTCGCTTCGTGTCTTCATATAGACAAAGACGGCCACGAGCATGACGAACGCGACGGCGCCGCCCATGATCAGCCCCAGTATGAGCGTATTCGACACGCCCGAGGCGCTCATGCTGGCCGAATCGGCCATGACCGCAGCGGCGGACGACGACGACGAGGGGGCGTCGGGTGTTACTTCAGCCTCTTGGGTTACTTCAGCCTGGGGGGTCTCTTGGGTTACTTCATCCCCGGCTTCCGGGGGTGTATTAGAGACGGCGGACGGTTTTTTCGGGCTGGGGGACGGGGCGTCCGCCGCGTCGGACGAGGGCGTATCGGTTCGTGTGGTTTTGCGTGTACTCGGTCTGGGCGTCGTCGCCGTGGCCGCGTCCGTGTCCGTGTCATTTGCCGTCGGCTTGTTCTCATCCTCCGTCTCGTCCGCCACGGATGTCGTGTCTTGAGACGCGGGCGGCGTGTTTGTCGTCGGGTCGCGTGTCCTCTTCTTTCGTGTCGTTGTCGCAGAGAGTGGACTCTGGCGCTCGTCGCGCCGCTGCTTTTCGATACGGGTTTCTGTGTCTGATGTCTGGGAGTTTGGCGCGAACAGATGCTTGGGTGTCGCATCCGAAGATTTCTGGATCTCTGGAAGGTGGTGGTCTCTTATCTTGGAGGGGTGCGGGTGGAGCTGGATGCTGGAGCTGGAGCTGAGGTGGAGCGGGTGGTGGAGCTGTGCAGTGCATGGTGGGGGAGCCGGTGCTGGCGCTGGTCCGGGCTTTGCGTGGCGGTGCTGGTGCTTCGTTTGGCGGTGGGGAACGAGGCGGTCGTGGATTCCCACCGCCCTCTGGAGGACTCGTTGACGCTTCGGACGGTGCAATTGTAATCGGAATCCACGTTCGCGTCGCATCAGGCGGTGGCAGTTGGCCATTGCTTGCGTCGGAGCTTGTCGCTGGTGCCGGTTCCCCTTCCATTGTATACACCTGTGTGTCCACAAGGACGCATAAGAGTGTACTTATAATAAGCAGCAACGGGACCCAACGTCGGTGGACTTGCATTGGTCCTGCCTAAAATAGGGTGACAATTTTATCACTAACTGCCCCCAAAGTCCCTCACTTTCTTTTCTTTCTTGCTCGTACTTGCTCTTCAGCTACTGGAAATGGTTTAAGTGTTGCGAATGGGTTTTTCCAGGCAGTGAAAGAATGCACTAATGGGGGCAGAAACGAATAGCAACCGTGGCAAATGTTTTAAACTGGTAACGAGAAGAGTCAGCTCTAAAGGAAAAAGGAGGGACGATACTTTGTACAGTTCGGACGTCGTCAGGCGCACTTTTGTACACTCAGTGATTGCCAGACGTGATCGGTTGAGCCAGATGGCGATAGCACGAAGTTCAAACTTTTAGACATGCACTATAGAAACGTTGTAGCTCCAGCTGGACACTGCTACACTTTTCTACACAAGAAGAGAAACTTCGGTGCGTGGGGAGAATCAATACCTCAATACTTGCATGTACCATGTACCGGACGAGCAGATGCTGATACAGTATTTCAACAAATCAGATTGTTACTTTAGGGATCATGGTCTTCGGTACCGATACCATCAGTATTGTACCGGCTAATGGGTTCTGCGCTACAGTCTGCATTGGTTATGCAACATCTGCAACATCGTCCGATCTAAGCAAAGCATAAAACGGTGTCTAAAGTACCCCTAGACTCTTTGTAACGAAGTCCTAACTGGTCTGTGGTCTGTGAACAAAGTACCACACCATATGACGTTCAAGCAGCGTTGGTCGGTCGTATGCATCGATCTTCTTGCTCAAAATTAATGTGAGAAGAATCCATTAATGATGGAGTACAGTTTAGAGGACGTGTGGCATTTCACGAATCCACCAATTAGATCAGCTCAAGCGAAAACATATCGGCCCACTATGTCTAACCAAGCGAACGCCCGGGTGCCTCGCTAACGGGGACAAGAATGATAATCGAGTCGGTAATTTCGTATTTTCATTCAAAAGACGAGCATCCGCTGTTTTTAGACCTTCTGAAGTACTTCGAGGTATTAACCATCAGGCCATCGAGCATCATTGCCAGTCCATCCAGATAAAAGTCTCTCAAAAAAGACTTTATGTGGAATACCACATAAATGGATGTCGCGCTCCTAAAGCTCGAATGCAACAAAAGTATGTCTAGTCTGGGAGACTGAAATAGATCATCATCGCACTCGTTGTATGAAGTTTTAATAGCAGTCACATAACACATCGGTCGTCAAAGATTCGAGTAACTCACGAAGAAACACTAACTATGCATGTTTATGACCATGTTGGGCGCGTCGGATCACGACGTTGACGTTCAGCAAAAAGGGACGCAACTGGAACAGAACGACAACTTGCGAACCTTAGAAACCCGAGAGAAACGATGTGCGACCTTCATTTAATACATTTCTATCTAAGATACATTTAAACTTCGATCATATTTACCAATCAAAGAATGACTCAGACATTTCTCAATACTGATAGGCCAAAATGACAATCCACCATTCCCTTCACGATTTTATATTTCCCCGCTATTTTTTACTAACTATATTTGGCGTTACGAGGTGGTTGTCAAAACTGTATACCTCTACAACTGTATTATGTATTTCAAATCATAAAATATTTGAGATCTGGAGCGTGGTAGGGAAAGGTAAAAAACATTCTCACAACCCACGCAATCTCGGAGGCCAACGTTGATTTTTGAATTGATTAGTCATTGAAAGCAGCTAATCACTGCGTAAAATCGGTAGCCTGTAAACGTGGCTATTCCGACATGTGCTCAGATTTACGATTGCTTTTGCGAGCCAAAAGTAATGGTCATTTTCCTTAGGGATCCATTTGAGCGCACTAAACTGAAAGTTTACGTTAATGTGAAATTCTCGAACTGACACCTGAATGATTCTAGTTAATTTCCAAAATGTGAAAACGAAAACTCGTGACGTTGAACTAAGATTGTGATAGCCGCGTCGACCAATCACGTGGATGCCTTTTCTTATTGGTTAGTATTCTGATGCATGGTTGAGGTAGTTATATTTAACTACTCACTCTCCAATTTGCTTTGCATATACCATACGCATTACTTTCTAAAGGTTATGAGATCAAGTGACTCGCCACGCGCGGACGACGACTGCGAAAGTAACGCAAGTGGAGAGGAGGATGCCCGTGTACAAACGTCGGTAAACGACATATAGCGCGGACTTGTGGTGGAGCCGATTTCCAAATCCATGACCGAAGTCTTGGGCGGAATCCGGATACCCACTGGCCCGGACGACCAACTATCGGAGGGGGTACTCCGTTGATCCTGATCAGCATCAGAATCAGATGAATCACCATTGTGGTGACTGATCTGATCCTCCCGGTCATCTGGCCGGTCTTCATGCTCGTCAGGATCTATGTTTAACATCATCTCACCTTGTGTACCCGTTGATCGGGGGTGGTTACACTCACTTAGGTGGACTCGGTGACGAAAACGATGATCTTGATCAGGTCGGAGGGGATGACCTTCTCGAGACGGGGGGTGTCCTCGGGTGGAAATCTTCACCGGAGAACGGGTTGGGGTCGATACTTAATCAGTATCTAGGCACTGATCAGGAAAGTTCGTCTGATCAGGCCAGCCAATGAGAGAGAGATAATACGAAACCAAGAAAACGCGATCAAACCACGATCTTCCACAGTAATCCACAAACGTTATCTCCACAAAACCTTTTCCAATATTATTGACGTGTTCCAAACACGTGTGCGTTGAGGGTGAGGTTCGATCACCTAAACAAACCCGTCGGGGGTCATCCGGTAAGCCAAAATGCGTCTAAGCGCGTCTTAACCGGGAATTAGTTGAGCAAGAGGGGACTAGTCAACCCTGTGCTCCCAATGACCGCAACACGTGGCGGAGCGACTTTTTGCTTAGGGGGAAAATCAAAACCCGTTATTATATATGCAATGTCCTATACCTAGTGTACCATATACCAACTCATGCCTTGATCTATACTTCGAACCTATTTACTTCGTCGCACGGTTGCATAGCACCACCTTGCCCATCCTAGCTGCACCTTCAAGCTGATCTGTACCACTTCTGCCCTGATCACGACCCGACTCCTGTAAAGATCTTCAACCCATCCCGATCTTCGATAAACGACTTGGAAAGCACTTGAGATCTGCCCTTCTGATACTTGTTCACTTCATATCCAGCTCGACTTGACTAAGAACTTCAACTGCTTTCGCTTCTGACGCTGATCAGAGGCTGATCAGCCCCGATCACGATCGGCATAGTGATCAGCCGAGTGATCAGGCAGTGATCAGGGCGATCAGCCCTTGATCACCTCGGTAACTCTCTGGGTCACCATTACCACGACTTCATTCATCTGCTCAGCCATACTTCCGACCTTCATACCCTGTCAGGACAACCATATCACACTGATTTCATCCGATTTGGCCTGATCGGGACTTTCCGCATCTTTCCTGGACGAATCCATCGGTGATCATCATTTGTCCGGACTTGGCATTATTCACACAACTTCCATTCCACGTGCTTCATTCCATTTCATGTCTGATCTGCGTATCTCTGGGGACAATTAGTTGGCTAGGCCGATCGGGCCGAAACTTCGTGTCATAATCAACTTCACCAGCTGCACTGTTCATAGATCTAGTTTAGGTGACTGCCTCCGATGCGTCATGTCACCAGTCGCTGCAATTCCAACTCGTTATACATCCACGGGAACTCCACTTAGTAAACGTGATCACGATCGCGATCTCCACCGTTCCATCTATGTCTGAGACTGGGCGTAGTAGCAGTACTTGGCTGATCTCTTCACATCACAAATACCTGTCTCTTCACATCACAAATATCCGTTGTCCACCACCTTTTCGTCGTATATACGATCGGCCTTTACCACCCATCAACTGTCTCATGTTGATGGGTGTCCCATCGTCACCAATCAACGGTCATGTGTGGTCCATCTTATTCTCAACATTTTTTTACATCACTTTACCATAGCCGCCCCTGAGTCTGGTCGCTATTGCACAACGGTAGCGGCCTGATCTCACCTAGCACGGGTCTCCATTTCAGAAATGTTCAAACACTTTTGTCACCACTCTGGTAAAGTCTGCTGATCATTCATTATCCGCATACTTCCATATCGCTAATCTTTAAGACCCATACAGATCGCGTCTTCATACATCGTTTGCCGTAAAACCATTTCCACAGTCGAGTTACTCGCTTGGTTCATGAGCTGGCCTCTGACCATGGATGGCAACATGTAAACCTGCATGAAGAGGTCGGGTGTCTTTAATGCTCGCCAAAGCCATATTGTTTCAGGAGGGCCGGCCCATCCACTCAGGACAATACACGTGATAAATATCTCAAGTTCCATCGAACATGACGATATGGTAACCGATCGAGCCAACTTCAGGGCGGAGTCTGGTCATCATCTCCAAAAGAACCGAAATCCGTCGATCGATGCAGTGATCAATTGAAGGCTTAAGTCTAGGAAGAAACCTCCAAGTATGCATGCAACTCAGGAAGCAGATCGACGAGTTTTAATCCCAGCGTATACAGCTCCAGATCAGGCCCGATCTATTCCTATCTGTAAGAATGATCGAGAAACCTAGGAAACATTCTACGCAAATGCGCCAGATACGTGAATTTCAAACCAGATTGATCGGTGGGAGACCAGATCGGACCAGCCAAACGGCACCAGATCAGGTCTTGGTTCATGATTCATTGCACATCCGCTTGCGACATCCTCAGTTAGATCGCCCCAGACTTGTAATCCTTCCTTGTCAGCTCCAATCGGTACTCTCAACGAAGGTTATAGCACTCTGGCTATTGCCTGCGTCACCAAAACTCCACAGTATCGATCCAAGTTGTCACCTATAGTTCCGAGTGCCGTATTAGAAGCAATTATATTTGATCAAAATCCGAAAACAACCCGTTCGTGTCCAGATCGGTCAATAATCGCAGATCGATCGATCTGTCATTAAGTCAAATTCGATTTGCATAACCCCGACTTGTGCTTTCACGCTCAGATTGTAAAGCTAAGATCCACAGTTAGTTCATGCCACCTTCTCGTACACCATCATTTTCAACCGCCCTGATCGTCATGGGTAAACTGTTCCACAATGAGAACATTTCGACGTAACTTATTTAGATCGAACATTGCAGAATCGATCGGCCTTCGATCGGCTCCTATCTGATCGATATTACTCCGGTTGACGATGATCAGGTCGATGATACCTTAACACGAAGCCCGATCGGATTTCTTGATCACCTCGCGCTACTGATGTGAAGGAACACTTCAACGACAACCACCAAACTTTAATTGGTTACGATTAATTGCCTCTGATTCGTGCGAATCTAATCATTGATCGACGTGTTATAACAGGGAGTATCAATGAGGATTTCTGATCACTTCGAGGAGCTACTTGTTTCAAGACTGTTGTGGCTTGTAGTTAAATTCCCGAAGCGTGATAACGTCAAACATGCGGAGTTTTGGTAATATATGTTTTGGTGGAGATACAGAAACGACATAAACCGACTTCAGCGTTTTGTCGAGACCATTTGTCATAAAACCGTATACGGAGGTAGCACAACACAATTCCTCTCGTACAACTTGTCATCAAATGCGTTCCCCGTAGCTTTATGGGATAAGTGATCCATTTCGGAGTTGAAATATCCGTCTAAACACCCTAACAACATCTTGGTAAGTACATCACTCGAGAATTTTCCATACGAGAGTTCATCGGTATCTTGCAACCATCCTTCTCACCCTGCGCCAGCACATCTCGACATTTGAGGGACTTTTCGATGATGGCAGTGTCAATGCCATCGCACAGCATCTTGAGAGAAAACATGATCGTTAATACGTTGCTACTTCAGCCACTCCTAGCCGTTCACATTAGCGACCCCCGTCTCCAGAACGATCGTGTTGCACATCTCCAAGGTCGTCACCGCGGCCAAAATTCTTCCTTTGCGTCTTGTAGACATCTTTATACACTTCGGGGACTAATAACGGGAGCTTGTGGTGGACCAACGATTGTGAGCACCAATCATGACTGTCTATGTCTCGGCTGCGATTGAAGTCGGCGCGTAGTCGGGAATACTACTCGGAGTTGATAAGATGCTGACGATTTTTTTTCTATATGCAAAGTAACAAATCATTCAGGGGTTTTTGAAGTTGCGAATTCACTCTCAAATGTGATCATACTTTTGCGGCCCTTGTACGGCTGCAAGAACTAAAAAACAGCCGTGCCAAGAACTGCGATTTTGTCCTGGTCACTGAGTTTCTCTGTGAAACGGAGTTGCGCAGTAAAGCATCATATTGAAGGAGAGCAAGTGACCAAGCGTTGAAATGGTTCAAATAACACAAGAATGAGCGGATAATGTGATGGTGGCGTCCCTCTAAGTCAGCTGAGCTCTTACAACCATTCGAATAGCTTCTAAGAAATAGAATAGTATCCTCATAATCCGTAGTTGATGGCGCATCGTCATATAAACGGAGACATAGCATACGTCTTCAATTTGCTGTCATTTGGTTCTGTGGGGAGCTCACGAGCAAAACTTTTGGACACTTCCATCGATCTAGCACGATCATGTTGCACAAACTGCGCACGTTCTTCCTTTTCATTGAGCTTAGCATAAACACGAGCATTTCATAGAGCATCCCACATATTTCCTGGCATGACTCACTCTATACGCAAAGAGCAAACTAAACAGTGCGAACAGTGCGCTCTCATTAACTTTGTAATACTTGACAAACGAAGCCAAGACAAAAGCGCTAATGGATTTTTAGCAATTGATTTGACGTGTCAATCAATGACCACAAATGTCTGTAAGGTCGTTAACACAATCTGCTGATTCACAGCATCTTGCATCGCCATTAGGGCGAGTAACTTCATGAGCGCATCTATCAACGACAAGATCTATTCGTGATACGAATAGACAGTGCCAATGTTTCTACAGAAGTCGCGGTAGAAAAATGATCCTTTCCCTCTCGAAACTGCGTCGTCGTAAAGACCAATCTTTCGTGTAAGACGACAGTTGGATTAAATTGGACCAAGCCACGAATTAAAGCGTCCTCGAACGTTTCCATAGTACGCAGTATATTCTTGATGGTCGACAATAAATTTCTCACGACTGCAGTCGCAAACGATATCTTGGTTTCCCGCCATCAATTGAATCGACGTTAAAGAACGTGTTAAGAGCTGCTTGCCGGAATTATGTCCATAACATCAGTCATAGGTGGCCCGTAAACACGCTCTATCAATCCTGAATAGCGCGCCTACAACTTCGCTATGCTTCATGATCGTCTTGCTCTTCAATACACTCAACCACCAGCTTTACGGATAAAAGACTTGGATGCGCAGAGCGCCTGCCCAGATTCCTCAAGCTTACGCCAAGTAACGCAAGATCCATCCCACTCGGTTTTTCCATAAGCTGCATAGCTAACTAGCACGTTCATCTTGTGATCAATAGATTATTGGTCTTCTGGTGTGGAGGTTTCAGACAGGAATGGAGGGCAACTCGCCAGGGTCAAACAACGACTGATGGTTGTAGAATGAGAACTAACCTCTGGCCCAAAAACCAGTCATCCGATCGTTTTCATCGGCTTCAACCTCATATATTTCCCGGGGACGTTTCCGATGCTCCGATTCATTCACTTCGTCTTCGTTGTCATATTGAACCGCGTTCACGAAATCGTTCACATCACTTTTGGAGCACCACACATCGCCATATTTGGCTTTCATTTCTTTTTCTTCTTCCTTTAATTGCTTTGTACTCGGCTCATCGTTATATCGCTTTTTGTTTCTTGAGCTTCTTCGTTTACCTCCTTCGTGCTCGCCTCAAGCGTCTCGAGAAGCTCCAACGATGTTGCCTCCTCTCCATCTTTCACTTTCCACTTCTGGAGATGAAGAAATTTTATCACCTCCTGCCTTCCCCTTTGTCTCAACTAAAGAAAAGACCAACTGGTCCCGGAAGCTTGAAAGTGTACAGTGAAACACGCCCGACGTGATCTCGACGGTAATTCGACCCGACAATGCTTTGGCTTTGCACATTTTGCCTTCTCATTTGAGCATGGTACTTGGCTGTACTCATCTCATTTGTTCGCGCTTCTCGCGCTAGTGCTCCCGAATGATGTTTGCCACAAAATTGCCCCTTCGATGCAACACCACTGCACTTTTCTCCACGCTCAGATACCCACTTGCAGAGACGGACTTCACGATGATTCTTGCAAAAAAAAGACTCGTTGGGTTCCGCAACTTCAAGACACATACAATCTTCACTCCACCAAAGTGGATGCTGGTCACACGTATTTCGAGGCGGTTCTTCTATCGCAACATTCGCCGTCTCCCCTCGATCGAAGCACTCGAGGCAGGTGTGGTCTTCTCAAAACGACTAACTTTCGCTGATACGGCAATTCTCTCGGTTTAACCATGCACAAGTGCTGTCGGAGATACAGTCGTTTCTCAACCACGCAATCTTTACAAAAAGGCTCGCCATCCTGCGTAAACTTGCAAGAATGCTCTTGACAGCATTTTCTGCCATCAATGCACACGTTCAAGCACGCTTCGGTAAACGAACATACCGATTAAGAGCAAACGCCTACGATCGATTAATAAAACACTTCTCGCGGATCAAATTCAGCGTCATAGTGTTTACTCAGAACATTAGCCTCGCCATTTTTGCCATTGTCCGTATCTCGTTCCAATCAAGTAGTCCTCGAAATAATGTGTAATCATTGTAAAATTAGGAGAAAGCGTTTTGGAAGCTCAGGATCGCTCGTCACACTGCCAGATAAAGACTTCAATAGCTCAGACACATTATTTGTTTTTCATGTTGCCCAACGGATTCCTAACTTGCAACACTGATGATTTCTTCTCCATTTTAAAATCGATACTTGTTATTTAAAGGAAGAACGAAGCGCAATATTGTACCATCTGATAAAATGCTGGTTTCCGATTGAGGAGAGACGGTGTACGCTTTTGCTTGCAAATAAACGGGTCCCATATTGATTGTTTCTGACTCTGGATCCACTGCTCAATCTGTACGAGGTAATTATTCCGGATTGGCTGGTTAACTGGTAACTGAGTGAACAATATGTTTATATGGGGCCAGTTAGGGCTCAAACCCAAGCCCAACCCGCACCGCAAAACCCGCACCCAACCCGCGCGGTTTGGGTTGCGGGTTGACCTGAGCCCAACCCGCAGCCCACACATAACCCACACTAAGGTAAATTGGAATTTTACCGGTAGCTTGAACAACCCAGGGGGCGGTCCTGCGCCCACTTTGTAACTGCAGGAAAAAGGAGTGATGCAGCACAGCTCGTATTGAAGCAAGAAAGGACAACGTAACTGCGAGGAACATTATAAAAAAGCAAGGACGAAAGATTGCCTCTGGAATAGTCTTTAGTACAGAGGTCGGTTGAATATGAGCGTGCATTGGCATTTTGGCGACTAACATTTGTAAATTATTCTATGCCGTAGCAAGCAGAGGCAATCATCTTGCAGCATAAGGTATTTTACCAAGAGCTCGCTGCCTCAATTACTACACCTCAGATTGGACAATTAGCTCAATGTATGATTAGTATAACCTTCATATCCTTCATCCACCCTCGCAGTTTTTTCAGCTCAAACTTTGAGTAGCTTCCCACGCCACCTCCACCTCGTGTAGAAGGATAAGTAAACCCTCTCACAGTGGAGGAGATAATATCCTACCAGAAGAGAATCCACGAAGTCCTTCCTTGGCCAGCAATGTGCAACACGCTAACCCAAACAGCCCGCAACCCATCCCGCAACCCGCGGGCTGGGCTGCGGGTTGACCTGCACCAAACCCTGCGGGTTTGAGCCCTAGGGCCAGTGAACGAGTTGCCGGACCTGCACATTTAATCGGAAATGTAACTCGGTATTTTGTGGACAAATTTTGTTCTGTCTTGACAAGATATCGCAAGATGAGAACACCCTCTTTTGTCGAACATCCACCGATAAAAAAGCGACGTCAGACAGTAAATCTCTTAGACGGAGCTGCTCGTTGAATTCAATGCAACCGAGATGGCAACGTTCGACTTCTTGATCGTTTGATCCAGTGAATACCACACTCGAGACGTCAATCCCAATGGGAATCCGAAGTATCAGACTCCAGTAGCATTGACATAGATATTTTTATACTGATAGTCGACATTGCCTCGCCATGTCTACTTCAAGGTTCCTATGGCCGACATAAATGCTTATTGACAGCTGTTGTAGTGACAAAAAGTGTTGGCCCAGCAGGATATACATCAATACTGGATACGTAGGTATTTCATCTACTCGTTCGACAGATCACATATCTATATCATCGGTCGGACCGTTTACCAGGTGGTCCCGGCCGGAACGCCTGATCAGCTCGATCATCGGGCGGATTCATTCGACAACACTTTGGTCAGAATGATCAGATTCCATCAGACTGGACGAATCGCATATCCACAAACGATGGTGTTTGGACTTATCAAAGGCTGATCGACCGTTTTCCGGCCGATGCCGATCTGATCAGAGCGTTTCTCGTTCAATGCCGACCTGATCGCCCCTGGTCAGATCAAAGTTGATATGGTCGGCGTAGTTATTGCAGAGAACGCCCCATCGTGGATGTCAACATCATCTGCATTGGTTCCGGGGGATCGGGCTTAGTTGTAAGACCATCCTTGGGTGATTGATCATCATCTTAACCCCTTGCTTTAATCCAATCTAGGTTCAGTCTGCGGCGATCTCAGTATAATTTGGTTCCATGTTTTTAGGTAGATCATATCAATCAGTCCCCATTCTTTTTCCATTTTCTTCTTATGCATAGGATCGAGGTCAGCACCTCGATCCTTTCCCGGATTATAGTTAACTTTACTATAACCCAGATCGGCCCCGATCGGAGCCATGTGGGGAGTTGTTTCATCTTTAATTTCGACCTGGCACTCCACCGGACCAGGTCGACCATCGCTTCCTTTAGGTATGAACAGCATCGGAGGCGATACGCCTTCCTCCAATACACCCGAAAAAGTTTCCTCCACTTTGATTTTCACATCTTTTTCATCATCAAAGGAATCACGGTGATATCCTGAGTCACCAAGTGATCCAGGCACGCGCACCATTGTGGTGGAGCCGATTTCCAAATCCAAGACCGAAGTCTTGGATGGAATCCGGATACCCACTGGCCCGGACGACCAACTATCGGAGGGGGTACTCCGTTGATCCTGATCAGCATCAGAATCAGATGAATCACCATTATGGTAACTGATCTGATCCTCCCGGTCATCTGGCCGGTCTTCATGCGCG
>MIQA02002680.1:0-44788 GCA_001887855.2 Sclerospora graminicola | reverse complement strand
TTTCCGCTGTGATCAGCCGGAAGACCAAAGATAAAGTCCATGGAAATGGACTTCCAACACTCTGTCGGAACCGGCAGAGATTGAAGGGGACCCTGCGCAGAGTGCGCAGGCTTGACGCGCTAGCATATCTCGCAAGCGCGTTCGTACTTACGTACCCATTTATATTGGTTACGCCAGTAGAAATTGCGTGCGAGAGAAGCATACGTCTTCTCTCGACCCTGACGCCCCGAAATCGGTGCATCATGGTACTCAAACAAAATTTGATGTTTGAGATCGTCGTCGTTTGGCACGACGATGCGACTAACATCATCTTAGTCTGTGCTATAAAGCAACAGACCATCGTGTAATCGGTAACGATGCACGCAAGCGCGAAGGAACTCTGGAAGTTCCTTGCGTTTCGGATCAGATTGATCACTTAGGTAATCAATCAGCAGACGAGTTTTTTCGTCTGTTTCGTACGCTTGACCTACCTGTCGTACGAGTGACGACGACAGAGCAGTGCAACGTATTGTGTTTGCACTGGTTGCCTCGATTACGGACGGTTTCGTCTCGTAATTGAGGCGTCGTGATAGCGCATCCGCTATTACGTTCAACTTTCCCGGTTTGTATTCAACCGTGAAGCTGTATTCGGCAAAGAATGATAGCCATCGTGCCATTCTTTGGGAGATGTGTGGTGAGTTCACGGCCGTGCGTAACGACGTATGGTCCGTGTAAACAACAAACGGTCTATCTCCTAAGAGATAGATCCGAAACTTTGCCAGTGCATATTTCATGGCAATGGGTTCCTTGTCATGCACTGGGTAGTTGCGCTCGGCTGGGCGCAACTGACGCGACTGATCATAAATCACGCGATCACGATCGTCGTGATCGCGCTGCATCAAGGCGCAGCCGATGGCGAAATCGCTCGCGCCGCAAACGACATTCGACATCTTTCTTAAGTAATTGAGAATGAGGTCGGATTACAACGGCATAATTGCACGAATATTTGTGCAAGTATGTCGCCAACTCAAGGAACTTTCGAAATTCCTTGACGTTGTTTAAAGTATGCCATTCAACGATCACCCTGATCTTTTCTGGATCGGGGCGCACTCCGTTCTTGCCTACAAAGCAGCCAAGAAGGGTATCTCAGGTGCACCAAAGGTGCACTTCATTCAAATTTAACATAGAGCTTGTGCTTGCGCACAAGCTCTAGTCCCTGACGTAGATGTCTTTATGAACGTCTACATCAGTCTTACCATGTTCAGCCTTACTGTGGATGAACACGTCGTCAAAATAGCTCGGTGCAAATTCTCGCACCGGGCGCAATAGATGTGTGAAGCATCTATTGAAAGTGGCAGGGGCATTTCGAAGCCCCTGTGGCATAACAAGCCACTTCCAAAGCATACCGCTTGGGGCGCTTACAGCCGTGAGAAGGATATCCTTCTCACGCATGAGGATTTGGTAAAACACATCCCTCAAATCGAGAGCACTGAACACGGTGCTCCCGCTCATGCCATCTATGATGACATCTTTTCGCGGTATCGGCGTCTGCGCCGGTACCGTGGCTGCGTTTAGCTTATTGAAAACATGAACGATCCTCCACGCACCGGTGGATTTCTTTACGCAAAAGGTGGGAGTGGGGTGCGGTGAGGTTGACTCCAGCACATGCCCCGTCTTGCGACGAGTTTCAAAGAACTCGTCGATTGCTTTAACTTGGTCCCGCGGCAATGGCCATTGCCGCGTGACACAGTATTTCGTGCCTAGTTCCCTTATCCTTAGGAAGCTCACAAGGTACTTCTTCCGGGAATACGTCAGCGTATTCTCAAAGTACCTCGTAGTACGGAGAAGTCGCCTTAAGCGACTCCCAGCTCTGTGCTTCATAGCGCTGAACTTTGGTTTGTTTGTTGGGAACGAGTTTGTTCCCAACGTTCTTTTCATTGGGAACGAGTTTGTTCCCAACGTTCTTTTCATTGGGAACGAGTTCGTTCCCAATGTCTTCTAATTGCAAAGTGGCTATTCGTTCACGAATATCCACGACCTCGTCAGATGCGACAATGACGCAGTTCTATTCGATCTGATCATTTTGCAAGTTCTTTACGAACTTCTTCCAGCTCAAGGCTGGAAGAGCCATCACCTCTGAACATAAGTTCGGAGGGTTGTCGAGTGTGAGAGACTGGGTAGCTAATCCAGGCTCTGTCTGCATCAAGACGTTGATCGTCTCGACGGACACAGCTGCGAGATCAGACGCACTCGTCTGATCTATTGCACGGTGATCATCACTCGTGTACAAGGCCCTCTCTTCATGGTGACCACTGTCTTCCATGATGCTCATGCACTCACGACTGCTCTCGGTCGTGAGTCTTATATTTTCGACACGGAAGCCATTTGCTTCCGTGACGGTTTCGTTCTTTTCACGGCGGGTGTTTCTCACCGTGTGCATGTTCTCTATACCACGACCGTCATCGGTCGTAGTAGTAACTTCAACACGGGACTGCTTTGTACCCGTGCTGCATACATTACTGCCACGCAACGACTCGTTCGCTGCGTGTGTAAGGCCCTCTGGACATTGGTCAGCGGGTGTACCATCCGCTTACTAGTCGGATCAGATCTGGTGGTGCCATCGCTACCCACCAGACTGTCTGACTCTGCGGTTGTATCATTAGATACAGCCGGATTACTCACAGGGTGATCAGATCCTGTAAGACCGCGCAGTCGATCGACAGGTTTACCCAGTCGATCGTGGTTGATGTTTGGACATCCAAGGGATGCCCAAAATCACATCGAACTTGTCGTCAAGATCGAGGACGATGTATTCGTCCGCGAACGACAGTTCGTCTGACTCAAAGCGTGTGCGAATCACACGCTTGGGTATAGTCACGGTTGCACGTGTTGCCAACCGGACTGACAACATGCTTCGTGGAGAATCAATCTCCACGAAGTTCAACGACGTTAGAACCTCTGTTCTAACGAAATTGTTTGATGCTCCTGTGTCAAACAGAGCACACATGGGGACATCGTTTCCATGCGGCTTCACTTCCAGGGTGATGAGAGGTTTCTCTTCACCCTGCACACGTTGACAGGACATAGTCCCGTCTGGGCTATTATCCTTGTTGAGACGATTTATGTTTTCCCATAGAGAAACTTATTGTAATCCACAATCCACGTAACCGTAAAACGTTATCTCCACGTTATACCACGTAATCGTAAACTCCACGTGAGAAACTGTCTCCACTTAGTATCCACAGCGTAAGCGTGAGAGTTCACAACAGAACTTAAAAAAGATCCAGTCAAGAGAAAGAAAATGTAAAAGTGAATATATTTTATTAACCTAACTTATAGTCAATCACATACCTATTTTCGTATTTTGCCCTATGATGCTTCACTTGAAATACCGTTGTATTTTAACACTCCTTCTCATCATTGCGCACTTCGAAAACATCCTATTCAATGCTCCAATAAGCCAATCTTTGTCCTCATCTCTACAAGTCTCGGCGCTGCTAGCGCCTTCGTGAATAAGTCAGTCTTTGATATTCTTGTAGTGCACTTCAATCATACCAGCCTTTCGCTTTGACACTAGGAATTTAATCCTCACATCGACGTGCTTCATTTTCGACGAATTGTTTTCTCCATCCAAAAACTTAATAGCAGCCTGGTTATCGGAAAATAACACCATTGGCAACTTAATCGGTATTCCAACTTCGGAAAGTAGTTCATATACTCCAAGTAGTTCACATTCAACTTGTGAAGCTGCATAAAACTCTGCTTCCATGGTAGAAAGGGAAATACATCCTTGTCTTTTGCACATCCAATACAAATTCATACCATTTAATGAAAGTAATCCACCAGTAACCGATTTTTGATCCTCCTTACATCCAGCATAGTCAGCATCACTGAAAGCTTCCTGACTAACTGAATCATCAACTCCAGTGTTCTTCGATACTTCCATTTTCAACTTCAACTTTTTTGTTCCCTTCAAGTATCTCAGAGTTCTTTTCGCGAGCTCCCAGTCTAACCTTTTCGGCGCATGCGACTGACGAGTGGCCTTGTGCACCGCAAAAGCGATGTCAGGCCGAGTACATCTCGCTATCCATAGGAGACTTCCTACAAGTGATTGAAAATCTTTCACAGTAGGTGAACCATCTGTTGATTTCGTCAACAAGTCAACTTGTTTGCCCATGCAGTTTTCTTCAAATTCATTTCCAATCGGTGCTCTAACGCTGTTAGCGTTTGCCAAACCGAAGTCTTTCAAAAGACTTTGTATCACAATCTCTTGATCTAAGAAATATCCGTTTTCAATGTCATGAGTTACTCCCATACCCAAAAATTTCGACACTTCGCCCAAATTTTTTATCTCCAGAACTTCCATATCCTTAAAGAACATTGTCACTAGGCTTTCGTGACTTCCAGTTACCAATAGATCGTCCACGTAAACCCCCACTACCACAGTGTTTACACCGTCCCGTTTGAAATAGAGACACATATCGGTGTAGCATTGAACGAAATCCAGTTCCACAAGTTTGTTATGCAGCAGTCGGTTCCACAAACGCATTATTCACTTATGGTCATACCCTTGGGGATGAAGAGATAAATTTCGTGTTCATCCTCCCAAGCCTTCACATAGGCGTTTGGAATATCTCCATGCTTTGCTTTCACATTCCACTTTCTGGCTAATGCCAAAATTATTTTGACTGTTCCCATGTCCATAACAGCCGCGAAAGTAAGTCCATAATCAACACCAAAGCGTTGTTCATTACCACAGGCAACCAACCTTGCCTTATACCTTTCAATGTTCCCATTTGCATCGGTCTTGGTATTATATACCCACTTAGTATGTAGTGGTCTGAAATCTTCAGGTTTGTTTATTATGGTCCACACGTCATTCATTTCCAAGGCTGACATCAATGAGTTCATGGCCATAATCCATTTGTCTTCGCGACAACTCTTCATGGCTTCCGTATAGTTCCTGGGATCCATCTCGGCTACCATGTTAACAACTCCGCTGTCTTCGATTTCAGACAGCTTTTCTTCGTTATCTTCCATGTTATTTTTCACACCCTTCTTGGCGTACCCACGTGTTACGGGACGGTCCCTGGTCCACGAGGTCTTTGTTTTCTTTCCTGGTGTTTTCTGGGCTTGTTTACCCGAAATATATCCTTCAGGGTTACCATCTTGCATTGCAACTCCTTCTAACTCCCGACTATTTCCATCGAGAAACAAACGTCGTAGCTGCTGATTTTGCATGTCCTCCATAGTTTCGACATTTCGAATATGCTGCGTCACGACAACCTTTCGATCTTTTTCAGGAAAACTTTAAAACCTTTGACCTCTTCACCCTTTCAAATAATCACACCAATCTGAACTCTATAAGCCAACGAATCCTTCCCGGGATGTCGAAAAACGGTACATGGAGTTCCAAATGCGACTATCTCTCCAAGATTCGGTTTTTGTGTTGGTCAGCATTTCGATCGGTGACATGCGCCGTGGATTAGCAGTTGTCGGACTTCTATTTACAATGAAGGCTGCATAATCCACGGCATCACCCCAGAAAGACAAATTCAAACCACAAGCAAACAACATGCACCGTGCCATATTCATTATGGTCCGATGCATGCGTTCAGCTTTACCGTTACTGGCCTGATTCCCGGCCTCGCTTATATGCCTTCCAACGCCTGTACTCTGGCAGAAATAGTCGAGATTCTTATACTCGCCTCCACCATCTGTACGTAGTATATGTATCTTGCAATCAAAGCTTCGTTAAAAAAAACACTATGAAATGTTCGAACTTCTTGGCTGCCACATCTTTCGTCTTGGCGAGAAAGCTTTTATGATCCACAAAGTTGATCATATAACGATTCCCAAGTCGGTCTCTAGGTGCGATTGGACCTTTCAGGTCCGAGCAAATCACACCTCCAACCCTATCGAAAGGCGAATGTTCGCCACTGTCTTTCTTCGATTGGTTGTTTTTTGTCTGCTTACCTTGAAAACAGGTAAGACAGTTCAAACGCTTCGTATCCGTTAATACTATTCCAAAGCTAGGATCTTTTGCCAACCTTTCGATCACGTCATAGCTTAGATGCCCCATTCGTGCATAAAAATGCATCAAAGATCCACGTTGAACGTCTTTATTTTCATCAAAATCCTTGTCATTCGTATCAATGACAGCCATGACGACATCTCCAAACTTTTGCTTGGGTACATCCACCCTAACATTTATTGTCAGAACTTTATTGACCTTCTCAACATACAAAGATGTTTTCTCCGGTTTTATGGTGCTTGACCACCCTCCGGCCGTCAACATAGGCTAATCCACAGCCCTTTTCCTCTAGGAGACCATAAGATAGGATATTTCGTGTTAGGTTTTCAACGTAATATACCCTTTCAACTTGAAGGAGTCGTTCAACGTTTCCACAACTCACAAAAATTTGTAAGTGTCCCCTTTTCGTGATTTTTAGCTGTTTTCCGTCTGCTTGAAAACACACGCCTGATACATCTTCAGTATCACGTCAAAATCTCAAATCGTTTATTTAATGCATACTTGCACCACTGTCAAGTATCTATTTTTCCTTGGCAATGTTTCCATAATTTGTGGTTACCGTCAACGTAAAATCGACCTTTTTTGATTTCGTTTTTGGGCAATTTGATTTGAAATGCCCAATCTCACCACAGATGTAGCATTTTCTTGACTTAGCCTTCTTTTCAGCCACACGATTTACAGTTCTGTGTGCAGTTCCTTTTGCTTTGTTTTCATCAAATTCAACTGCCTCCGCAAACTGACACAATTCTTCTGCTTGACGCAGATAATTAACACGCGTGTGATCGAACTTTGACATCATTACTTGTCTCAACTCGGGTGCAGCGTGATAAATCACATTATCAAGCACCAACGAATCAGCACGACCACCCACAGCCTTATCAATAGCCAACAGATATAAATAGTGCTCCGGCCAAGTACGGTTGGCACTTTTACGAGCAGAGAACAATTTCATAGACTGTGCAGGCGTTAACTGCGTTTGAAACGTGCTTAACATTTTTTCCATGATGTACCATAACGCAGCAGTCTCACTCCACCACGTTTCCACTTGCCTGTTGTAATAGCTTTCCGCTGTTCCAGAGAGGTAGTGCCCCAGGAGGTCTACTTTTACGTCCTCACTCCACGGAAAACCACAGGCAGCTTCAGCAATGCCAATATGACGTAAGAATTTTCTTCCCCACGGGTGAAAACCCGAACCTAGCCCCTGATACACTTCAAAACCGTCAAATGTTCTTATTTGGAGTTTGCATTGCTTGGGCGAAGGTGTGCTAATCACTGGCATCGCAGCAGCTCGGTTTTGGTCCTGTTGACCCCCCCCCAGGGTGTACAAACCCGTGTCCTTGAATCCCGTGCTGTGCTTTGGCCTGTTCGGTGTTATTTCCGCCACCTTGACCAAATATGCTTCCGTCAGCCTGGCTCAAGTGTTTAAAACTGTGTGCACCAGAGTTTCCGGCATTGTAAGCCACCCTTTCCTCTGGACTTCCGTCCAGAGATGACATACTCATTTTAGTGCCCCCCTTTTGGGCATGGTAAACATAACCACACCCATCTGACACAACTCCACGTGAATCTTCTAGTTTAGACAAACGTTCCGAGATTCCACGCAGCACCGTCAAGATGTTACTCGACTCCACATTCTCTTGTACAACGGCAACCTTCTCTTCGGTTGAGTCACGACCCCCACTTGGGCTCATAACCTGTTGAGACGATTTATGTTTTCCCATAGAGAAACTTATTGTAATCCACAATCCACGTAACCGTAAAACGTTATCTCCACGTTATACCACGAAAACGTAAACTCCACGTGAGAAACTGTCTCCACTTAGTATCCACAGCGTAAGCGTGAGAATCCACAACAGAACTAAAAAAGATCCAGTCGAGAGAAAGAAAATGTAAAAGTGAATATGTTTGATTAACATAACTTATAGTCAATCACATGCCTATTTCGTATTTTGCCCTATGATGCTTCACTTGAAATACCGTTGTATTTTAACAATCCTCACATGCCCGATGTCGGCATGTAAGATAACCCGTCTAGTAGGGCGCCCCGCCCCTACTGGTTGTTGACATTTTTTGCATCAACAGAGGGTTGCCCCTGTTGATGTCGCTTGCCAGCGGACTATCCAGTCCGCTGACTGCGTGGCGCCGGACGCGGCGCCATGCATTCATGGGCGTAATGGCCCATCTCCGCGCATCGATTGCAGCGAAGGAACTTCTTGTTCTTCGGTTGACTCGGAGTCGAGGCAACTGCAACCGATAGGTCCATAGGTTCTGGACCTCCTCCGCCCGCGCTCTGGCGCGGGTGTTGGTGTCTCTGGACGAAGTGTGAATTTCGTCTCAATTGGAAGTTTTGGTTAGTATTAACATGCTGCATTGGCGGCATGTTAAAGTCGAAAGGCGCTTGCGCTTTTCAACTAACCCCAGCATGCGCTGCCGATTGGCGCATGCTGAATTCCTCTCGGATGCTTTGGTCTATAGCATCCCTCAGAGTCTTTGGGGGAACCCGATAAAGACTCTGTTTGATGGGACCGTCATTCAGTCCCTTCATGAAGGCGGTGACCTGCATGGCAGGGGGCACCGGCTCGTATACAATATTTGATAACAAATATTGTATTTTCTGAGCGTACGCATGTAGGCTCAGCTTGCCCTGCCTGAGTTCCATGAACTCTTCACGGCAGCTAAGCTCCATTTCTGGAGCTCGAAGTTGAGCTTTAGCTCAGCTTTTAAGTCCTGATACGTCAGGAACGCAGATCCATCAGTGGATCTGCGGCTCATCGCCCATGCCCTGGCGCGACCGCCTAGGCATGTGGTGGCGAAATAAGCTTGTGAACGCGGGTCCACAATCTTTTGCGCAGAGATGGCATCTTCCACCTCTGCGAACCATCTACGAATGGGTTCACCCCCTTCGCCAGTAAAGGGCGGAATCCGCGCCTTTACTACATCAACGCTCGCACTCGCTGTGGGCGTTGTTGGTGGCGACCGTACATTTGGGAACGCACCTGAGGATCTATGTACATCCTCTTGAAACGGGTAACTGTTTCTAAAGCTTCCTCCGGGGTTTACCTCGGAGGATGGAGATGATCTCGGGCCCTACGGTCTGTGTGAACGGTGGTCGTTAAGACGGACCCTAAAGTACTACCAGGTGTAACAGGCTAGCTGTTACAGGCTCATACTGTGAAAATTCAAGTGAGGAAGCGTGCAATTAACCAGGGCCAAATGTAATTTGGTCCTCTATAGTTTAATCAAGATAGACTTTAGTGTAGACTATTTAATTAATCAAATAATCTTTTCGATATATATAGTAATATTTATCTAAGCCACGTGTCTAGAAGAAGGTAAGTTTAAGAATGAATATATTTATGAATGAACTAGTATAATTAGACCTAGACTAATCATAGTAACATGCAATGTCAAACTGATCTAATGATATCTTTATGATTAGATCTCTTGTTAGATTCGATAATTGTATCAGAATCTGTTCTCAGGGTGGATTTTAACAACTTATAATCCAATATTCGCATTTCAGACAGTAAGTCTGAAATTGAACTGTGATATTTCAACATAAATACCACTTATGTAATGGAACCCCATTACAGTCATCCTCTTGTCCTACTTCATATTCCGGTGTCCTTCCATGATCTGTTCCTCCAGCGTTCCGCCATCTTTCCTTCATTCACAGCCACTCGTGGCACTATTCGTCCGCTGACTCTGCATCTTCGCATTCGTCCGCCGTTTGTGCACCCTTCATTCGATTCTCCCATGTTTTTTTAGCGCCATACTCATATAGCAACGCGGTGCATGTGAGGTTATCTTCATGTTCCTAAGTGGATTCTTCAAACCTCTTCCACTGTATGAGATACTCTCGCTGTCTTTTTCCATTTCGCGTGCGAGTCTTAACACGGGAATCCACAATTTTCTCCACTTCCCTCTCATTATCTCGACCTGGTTCGTACAAGGAATCCTCTGGTAAAATCCTTCTTCTAGATCGAACTCATCTTCGACTGTGATACTGTCTTGTGGCCGTTTCATCCGCGAGATGTATGGTTTAAGACGTCCGATGTGTACTAACGGGAAAATGTTTGTGTCCGCACCCTGTAATTTTAGCCGATACACTGATTCGCTCACCCGTTCATCTATTAGATAGGGTCCATGCCACAGATGTGCCAATTTTCTCACTAATCCAGTCTTCACTAGATCGTGATAAAGGCTCACTAATTCTCCAGGTCTGTATGTCGTACGTGTAGTTGTCCATCATCCATCAGCCAGTTTCTCATTAGCCCTCTCTGCCATCAGTGTCGTTTGGATGAATTCGTCTTGCGCTCTGGCTGGTTCTTTTTGATCCACCTGTTTCTGTCGCCACTCCAAAGCTTCCTTTCTGGTAATGATCCATGTTTGGGAGGTATCATTGCCTCCATTGTCGTTCGTGCGTTCTATCCATGCACCAAATAAGAAATGAGTCTGATGCTGCCGTATTGAGCGCCAATTTCGACGGAGGTACATATTCGTCCCAATCTCGCTGCTCTGGGTCTGAAAATGTAACATTTTATCGCTTTGAACACTGTCTGTACTGATCGCTTTTGTATACCATTCGTGGTCTGTATTGTTCTGTATGCGAGAGTTGGTCGTTGCTTCGGTTTTAGCATATGATTGAAATACTCAATTCTTGAATCTGGGCTCTCTATCGTGTCGTATGATCCCTTTCTCCCCAAATCTCTTAAATATGCCTTTTATATATGTCTCTGCTACGTCTTGAGCTGACGTGAAGTTATGGTTACGAGTACAACATATCCAGAGAACACAGATGACGCATAGCAACGCTTCGTGCCCTTCGTAAGCCTTAGGTAGAGATTAGCGAAATCCATAGCTATTATTTGAAACGGTCTCGATGCAACTATGTTCCACTTAATAGCCCTTTATATCTCGGCTTCCCATTAGCTGTCGCACAGTCTTCACACAAAGTTATGGAATTTTCAATTTGGGCGTACATACCCCTCCAATAATACATCCCCCCAAGCGTGCATAAACTTTAGAAGTTTCTTGATGTACACCGCTTTCCGCTTCCTTGAGATACGCATGCAAAATATCTTCACGTAGCACGTCCGGAACGACTATTCGCAGCGTATCGTCTTTGTTTATATTACCAATCGGACAGTAATATAACACTCCCGCTGCGTCCATTACATAACCCACTGATATTCGTGCCACCCGTTTTAGTGCACTTGTAGATGGAAATAACTCTTCTTTTCCACTCCGATAGGCGACGATCTGCGCACACCATGTATGTCTGTTGTACTCTCGCTATTCTGTGGAATCGCTCCTTCTGCGCCTGCACTACCATCTGTTCATCAGTGACTTCTTTCGTGCTCTGCTTCAACTGGTAAATGTTTACAGACGCTCAGCCCTGTTCTTACTCTTGGCTTGCCAGAGTCGTGATTGCTTCTGTTGTTTCCTCAAGCTTCGAGTCACAACAAAAACTTGTTTTACCTCCCTTTGATCTTCTCCTTCGTCATTTATTCCATCCAACTCTGAATTGCCCGAAATAACGTCAACCTGACCGCACTCATCTTCCGTTCGATACAACATTTTAGGAAATATGTTTAGCAGCTGTAAGTCCGTCCTTTCTTCCACCGAAGTAATCTCTTCGGATGACAACGACATCATTGCCTTATGCGTCAACAAATCCGCTGGTTGATTGTATTTACGTGCAACATGGATCAAGCTAATGGCATCAAACTCCAAGAGTAGTGTTTTCACTCTGTTTAACCGTACTGCCAAAATTGCTTGATTGCACAGTAAATCCCCATTAACTTGTCCAATTACAATACAAGAATCTTCACAGACAATCGCCTCTTGTATCTTGTAACGTTTACAGCTCAAGAGCTCCGATCTGTCTATGATACTCACTCTCATTCACTGTCAATTCTGATTTGGTGTTGAATTCGGCTGCTAACACATTCCAAGTCAGTAGTTTCCACAAAATCATACCGAATGACCCAAGCTTCTCTCCTTTTAGTCTTACTTCCCCGTCAAAAGTTAGCACAAAACTATCACTCTTTCGATCTAACTCGGGGATCGGCCTTATGACCGGTATATTTACTGGGATTTGAGCGGTGCTGTATCTTCCAGTACTTTGTCAATATTTTTCCATGAAATTATAGCAGCTGAAATAATGGCTGGTAGGCCTGACGCTCCTTGTTTCCCACGAATAATTTTTAAAGACCATGGAGATAACCCATTGGATTACTCATCCAGTCAAACTCTCTGACGTAAACAACCACTTCATAGTCGAACATCTCGTATACACTACGACATGTTGACCGTAAAGAAAATGGCTCGTGTCTTTCAAGGTCTTCAATAAAGCTAAAACTTCTTTCTCCGCTCCCTTATATCTTGTTTTCGCATCTTTGAACACTTTACTTATGAATCGTACGGGATGTAGAACTCCATCATGTTCCTGACACACCGTTGCTCCGAAAGCCCATTGATTCGTGTAAATTAAGACTAACAATGGCTTGTTTCTCTGCAAATGTCGTAACAAAGGGTTCGACTAGACTTTCAATTTTTAACGCTTTCCTTCCTGAGATAAATTGAGCGTCGTCCCCCGATCTGTAATCTCATACAGATGCAGCCAATGCTGCAAGTTGCAATGAACCGATGATATTAGTTGCGTAGTTCGCTCTCAAAAATTCCTCTGAGATCGAGCACCAACGGGGGCAGAGACTGACTTCGGAGTATACCCTCCATCCAGTCTTGATCGATCTGGCATCCAAGCCGCTGATCGGTCCTTCCAACCTTGGTCTGACGACATCCATGATCCATGTTCGAAAAAATCTCACCTTGTTACCCGTCATACTGTGGTTGCCTCTTTTATGACCGTAGGGTGAAAAGAAAAGTCACGTCGATATAGGAAAACGAGGTTAGACTTAGGTAAGCTCTTGGCGGAAATCTGCACCGAGCGATTGTTATATTACTGAATTTGATACTGCGACACTGACCCAGATATCGATCGCGCCAGCTAAACCAAAATAACAAAGGGTTTAAATCCATCGTGTATTGATAGGGAATCCAAATAACACTCCACAATCTTCCACAGTAGGCCAAAACGTTACCACACTTTCCAATAGAGATAAAACGCGTTCAAAACGCGGGCGACTTGAGTTGATTATACGCAACGCGGCGACTCCCGGTCAGGAGACTTCCAGTGGGTTCCTTTAACCTTCCCCGGGAAAACCAATAGCAGCAATAGGGGACCTTGTTTGCCCTCTGCTGTGAACCAATGAAAGCGACCTGCGTCTTAGAAAGCGAAACGTATACTAATTTTTATCCCTATATCCAAATACAACCTTTTGTGTAACCTACTCCAAATAGCCCGGCTGGATAGTCATGTGTCCTACCTGAAAACACTCTCGCGCGCTAAAGCCACCAAGTATAGGAAATGTTGGGTCCATGACCTCCGAACATCCTTCTCTTGCGCAAATAACGTTGCTGCTTGTTGATGCGTGATATTTACTTTAAATGTGTGATATAATTGATCCAGCACGTAATACAATTCTTGGGATATCTGTCACCAAGTCATAATGTTCGCTTGAAAGTAACTTGCCGCTATATCTTCCAGGTGCTCACTCAACTTATTTACTTTATGACGCTCTGTCCACTCAAAACCAGATGACTGTTGTGCAACATCGACCGCCTCAATAAACAGGTAGGTCCACTACCTGAAACCTGCTCCGAATCCAGGATAATCTCTACTCCCGTAAAATTTTTAATCGTCAATTTAGGGGTCTTCATATTCCCATTATGGCACATGTTTTGTCTTTCTTTATGAAACATTCTTGCCGCAGAAGTAGACAAAAAGCAGCAAAGGCTTTGGGATAGAAATGAAAACACGACATGTCTGGTGTTGGAATGATTCTGGTTCACTTGTGGCTTCGGCAGCAGATTGTAAAGTGACCTCTTTTGTTGCACAGCGTAAATAGATCCGGTGAAGAGAAAAAAATCAAAGATGAGACCTTTAATCAAAATACTATAGTTGTATTTCGGGCGTACCTAACATGAATTTGCGACGCCGAATAGAATATGGTACATTCCACTCTACACATGTTGCTTTTACAGTTTTGCAGTGTTGTAGGAGCGAAATAAGATCTGCATTTGATTTAACAAGTACAATGTCGTCGACACGCTGTTTACGTTTTACCAGCTGCTGAAAAATTGCTCAAGCAAGAACATAGACCATGCTCACATCCTTATCTAGCCTCTCCCGGTACAGTACTGTCCACTCTACCCAATGTTGATTTTACGGTTTTGCGGTGTTGTAGGAGCGAAATGAGATCTGCGTAACTATAATGGACAAAACCCTAGAAGATCTTTTTCTTCTCTAGTTTTAATGAATACTCATTACTGAGCTCTCGAGCAAATTCTCGCTGAAGGCATTTGCATCGGAGTCTCTGTCAGAAATGAATAAGGCATTCGACTCGACCTGTTGTACCTCCATTATTATTACCATATTTTATAACGAAAATACTATAAACTGATTAGTGATTACAGTAGCGTCCGTCCACTTGGTGTGTTAGTACCAAGGTATACCGTGTTCAAAACACGGGCGACTTGAGGTGAGTATACGAAGTCGCCGCGACTCCCGGTCAGGGGACTTCCGGTGGGTTAACTTAACCTTCCCCGGCAAACCAATAACAGCAAGAGGGGACCTTGTTAGCCCTCTGCCGTGAACCAATAAAAGCGACTTGTGTCTAAGAAAGCGAAACGTATACTGATTTATCCTATATCCAATACTCCCTTCTGTGTAACCTACCCCAAATAACACGGCTGTCCAGTCATGTGCCTTACCCAAAGTAGCCCGGTTAACTCCGACTTTGCGTACCCGCCTGGCCGGTACATCCTCCAGATGGTACCAACCCGGCCGGTACACCGAACCTACCTGGTACCAGTCCAAATGGTACATTGTACCCGGCCGGCTCGGCCGGATAGCCACCCATCCGCGCTCCTCGGCCGCTGACGCTAGCAATTCCTTGGCGGCTTCTCATCCGATCCGGGTGCCTCCTTCATCCACTTGAACAATCATCTTCCTTCAGGCTCCTTCCACTCATACCTTCCAAACAACCTGTGCCTCGGCTGTCCGCCATTCGTGGTCCTCCCGTCTGCTCGGCCCGCCTGTTCGACTATACACGCCCCTTGTCATATCCGCCGGCCTGATTTCCAGCCGGGCGCCACCCGGCCGCTTGCAAGTGCGCCTGGCAACTCCCAGATCGCGTCTTCTTATTGACCGGCCTGGGCATCCGGCTAAGGGTGACATTTCAGCCAATCCGTTGCGGGCATCCATCATCATTAGTCCGTTAACTTCTGGAGCACTTCACCACATTCGCTAAGCATGTGAGTGCGAAACGATCCGGAATATTTGTGCGATATTCAAATGTAAGGCCATGCGCAGAAATGATGTTGGACTTCAGGGAGAGGTAGGCAAATTCTTGCGCCTTTGACGGTACTGTGTACTCGTTTGTAAAGTGTCCTCTGTTTATACTTTCGAGTCCTGTCATTTTCCACACGCTTTTGTGTTTCCTTGTCCAGAAAGAGCAGCTTTATGGGCCGCTCGATGGTATTCGGCATGAATTTGCGCTCGCGAGTTCGATCCACGAGTTGTTTCTCATTTCGATGCTTAAAGCTTGTTTTGCGAAAAAAAATATGGAAGAATGGTACGCACGGGCATTGAATTGTTACGGTATGCTGCGAATACACGAACCTGCGCTGAATACTGTGAGATTGTCGAGCATGTTGCTCGAAAGAGCGAGCCGTCCCGTCTGAAATTATTGTTTCCGTCTGCGGGAGACTGTTACCAACGTTCCCAGCTCCAAACGGCGGCCAACTTTTTAGGGAAAAGTTCACCTCTGTTTGAGTCACCTCGGTTAGAGGCTCCTAACCGAAGGGCCAACCAAGTTAAAGAAGACACACCGACCTTTCATAAAAAATGTAATATGGGTGAGCAAAAACAGTGTCATCCATGTCTGTGAGTTTTGGGTGAAAATTCCTGTATAATTTTATAACCGAGGATCTGTTGACTCAGCCGACCTCTTCGAGGTCAGTTGAGCCAACCGAGATGGTGACGATCATCTGACCAATCAGATGTCTCCATTTTTCAACCGAGCTGTTCCAGAACAGAGGTGAACTTTGCCCTAAGTGGACGCCAAAGTCATCATACAGGAATTCGGTTGAATGCGTCTCATTATACTTACTACCCAACCAAATTGGTTCGACTTTGGATTTTCGTCCCTAGTGGGACTCGAACCCGCAATCACTCGGTCCCGGGGACAGGGCCTTAACCACTGCACCAACTGAGGTCGGTATCATATAGGAATTCGGTACACAGCCATCGTGAAACCACGGGAACCCCTATATTTTAATAGTTACATACTTGCATATCGTGAGTGTTGGAAGCCAAAAAAATAAGAACCAGTGTGGGACCAAAACCAACACCATCTGCATCAAATCAATATTAAAACCACCGCTCACGTAGCGGGCGGCGACCACTAGTATCCATTAAAAACCGAACAGAGTAGTAGGGCCGTAACAATCCAATTTAATTTATGCAGTCATTACTTTTCACTATTGGAGGAGCTCGCCGGTTTGTCTCTAAACCTGTCCGGAATATAAAACAAGATACGACCTCGGGGACAAACAAGTAAAACGCCAAAGAGAGGCGTTTTGATGCCACCCTCAAAGATGTCTCTCTCAAGTTGATACATGAAGGGAAAGTGCGGCATGACCAACTAACTGTCCAGGCTAAGGATGAAAGAAGAACTTACAACCTCAGAAGCGGCGTTTGTGCGACGGCGGAAAAGTCTTTTCGAAAGCCCGACATAAGTATGACGTCGTTCACTCGACTCACTATAGACAAAAGCCCGACACACTCACTCGCTTCCAAATGGTTTTCATACGAAGGCCCTAGGCTTCACCTTTGCCCACGTGTTGTTACGATCATGTACCGCAAACGCGTTTGCAATAGCTTGTTCCCACTTGTCTCCTGATCGCCAAACCGTGTAGCGCCTTTACAGGGACGAGCCACGTACGTGGCTCTCTTGACTTCTAAACGTTCCCCATTGGCAACCGTCACCAATAATGGCTGGGATTGATTTTTATTTTTATACTCCACAAAGTCATCCATGTCGCTATTCATGCGGCTGCTCGCCCCACTATCGAGTAACCAAGTAGCGTGGTCATTCTTGTGTGACTTCGTCGTCGCCAAAAACCCGATCTCGCTACCACTTGCTATCTTGAGTCGTGGACAGTCGTCCTTCTTGTGACACTGCTGCTTGCAGTTGTAACAGCAACGCTTGAACTGATCACCACCGACATCAGCGGCAGAATGACCACTGAAGGTGAAGATAAAACTGTTACTGCGAAATCTGCCCCCCCCCCTCAAAAGATCGAGTACCTAATACGCGTCAGCTCTCGATAGCCCTTCTCGTCAAAGGTTATGACCTCCGGTACACCAACGAACGACCTCCTCACGGACAATTATTTCCTGTTGAAGGTCTCCACGCGGATGATTCTCGCGCAGTAGGGCGTTCTCGACTACGTGAGCGAAGCCAGAACCCTCACAGCAGATGAGCGAATGGATAACCAATGATCTCAAGGCTCTTGCAATCATCGTGAAGCTCCTCTTTCCTACATTTCAGGCCATGGTGCGCGAGGTGCAATCGGCACACGACGCGTGAAAGATTTTGCGCGCGTATTTTGCGAAGCAAAACCTCCACAATCGAGTTCAGTTGCTTAAGTAGTTGAGCGAATGTCAGTTGGAGCATGGTGGTAATCTCGTGGAGCACCTTTTGTGCTTTAATGAACTCTACCTTAAACTTGCGGTTGCTGGAGAGGTCTCGACGGTAAGAAGCTGATGATTCTCCTAAGTAGTCTCTCCAGGAGTATGGCATGATGACCCGTATCATCGAGGCGAAGATAAAAATAAGATTTCGCAGTGAAGATCAATTGTAGCAATGGTTCTCACGGTTTGAAGGTAGGTAGGTAAAACTAGCCTATCAGCGCGTATCTACGAATTCCCAACCGTGAGAAAAAACACACAGGCACGATTTAAGCCAATACAGCGGAGACATGATTCGGTATATATTACCCTTTATATCTAGCTAAGTCCGATTGGTCTAAGCAAAAATCAGCCAATCAGAACTGCTCGTTTTTGCCTTCAGCGATACAGTTACACCTCCTTATGTGGCGCACTCACGACCCAAGAAAATGCGAGTGGTCCAGGAAGGAGAGCGAATGCACGATACAATCTCTGATGGGTCGCCAAAGTCGAACAAGGGTTCCAACAATGGCAGCGTTTTCGAAGAAACGGTAAAAAATTATGGCCCGTTCGGTAGAAAAATGACAATGGAAGATTTAGGAGCAGATAATGGCATCGAATGGGGGGGTGCCCCCGCAAGAAAATGCTCCTACTGCACAAGCCCAGGAAGGGGTGGTAATTTTTGGGCGCCCTGCAGAAAATGAAGCGAATGGGTGGGTCGATGAAGATCCCAAAATTGATGATACATAACTTTTCAGGGGCGGAAATTTACCCAGGTTTGGGTGCTGGTTATAAGCAGTGGGCTTACCTGTTTATCGAAGCCCTTGAAGCAGCGCAATTGTCGTCCGGTTTCGTCTGGATGGAGCGCCTGAAAGTAAATAAACTCAGTGAACATTTGGAAGGTATTGCAGCGAGTTATTTCCGCGCAAACATCACAACATGGTGGGCGATCTCACAGGAACTGTATTTCGTTCTCGACCAAATGTTCCACGCTTTTAAAGTAAACATCTCTCACCAGCAAGCCGCCAAATTTTTCACCGCCAAGAAAGATCCGATAAGAAGCTGGACGGAGCATTTTTTGTACTTGGTGGCTTTGGCGAGTGAAATGGTTCACATGAAAGTCTCATAGTGGAAAAAATCGTGAAATACGCTGCTCCGGACATGAAAATGGAGTTAATGGTCCGGTATATCCCCCCGCGTGGTGATTACATGGATCACGCACATGAACTAATTGCGTGGGCTCAAGAACTTGAAGATGAATCAAGAAAAACGAAGAAAATAATGAAGTCTCTAGCTAAGCACGCAGAAAAAGCACTTATCCTTATGAAACCAAGGGATATAAAGGGCTCTTACTGCGTGATCGAGTGGTTACGACGACAAGACATATGGGAAACATTGAAACACTACGTGATGAAGCGAACCGAAAGATAAAAGAGATGCTAGAAGGCGAATGTGATGATGAACAGGAGGAAAAAGCTCAAGAAAAACAGCATCTAAAGGAGCCAATGCCGTCCCGAAGGAGTCACAAGTTGTATTGACAGAAGAAGAAAAGGGGATGCACCTAAAGCGTATCGAAGTCGCTGAGGAAATACGGGAGAAAAGTAAAGAAGACACCCAAGTTTATCGACTTTAAAAGTGGAAAAAGAAGCATCCGAAAAGAGAAGGATGAAGTGAAAAAAGTTGATGAGCTCAAGAAGATGGAAATGGGAACTTAATGGTGGCGTTCGCAGTCCTAGCCAAGTGCAAAACTACGCGTGAAAATTTAGACCCGCCACCAGATCCAAAAAATGTTTTTGAAGCCCATGAAGGGAGGGGCTCAGAAAAATGGGCGGTGGCCGAGCGGGCCGAGTTGCAAGCACTCGAGTACCTCGGAGTCTGGTAAATCGTCCGGAAGGAGGAACCACTACCAACCAAGTGGGTGTATAAAACAAAACTTAAAAATGATGGTACTGTTGAGCGCTATAAGGCGCGCTTAGTGGCACAAGACAGACAAGTGTACGGCGATAATTATTTCGTTACTTTTTCGACCGTGATTGAGCTAAGTAACGTTAAATTTATCCTGATTATGTCGTTGATTTGGGGAGTGCCTGCACGGTATTGGGACGTACACAGTGCCTACCGCTAGGCTAATACAGAAGACAACTACGATATACTTTTGGAAATACCGCAAGGGATGCAAATAAGCGAAGAAAGTTTGCGGGAGGTCGGTGCTGTGTCGGAAAAGAAAGTTGTACTGCGACCTATACGGATTGAAGCAGGCGGGCAGACGCTGGTACAAGTTGCGACAAGAAACTTTGATAGAAATGGGGTTCCTACAATGTCTAGAAGACACATGCATTTTTGTGAAAGTTGGAGAGCGTGAAACCATAATTGTGGGGGTATATGTCGATGGCATTTTAATTAATGGGTCCGCTATAGTGCTTGTGGATAAAAATTATGGAGAAATGAAAATACTCCAGTAAAAGGACCTCGGCAATGTGGAAAATACTTTGGTATGAGGGTCGAAGGAAGACCCGAGACCGGTTACACGATTGACCGAATACTTACGATCACAGAAATGCTGGAAAACATGGTTTAAAAGATGTGGTGTATTCGCTCTCAGAAATTCTTCCCGAGATGCGAACACCCACGGGGCCCCCAGATGACTAACTGTCAGAGGGGGTACTTCGTCCATCCGAGTCATGATCCGATCCGGCCGGCTGGATCGGTCACTTTCATCACCTTGGTCGTGACGACTTGGATGATCCATGTTAAAAGCTCACCTTGTGTACCCGTCAGCACTGGCGGTTGCGCTCTCTTGATAGACCCTAGGGCGAAAAGTGAAAAGTCCGTCGAATAAGGAGACGAGGGTTAGGGCTAGGGGTAGCTCCTGGGCGGAAATCTTCACAGGGGAGCTCATTTGGCAATATACTTGAAGTTTGTATATTGCGGGGGCTGGACCGAGAATAAACGATCGGCCAGCTAAACCAATGGCAATAAAGGGATAAATCCAAACGTGTACGTAAAGGGGAATCCAAATATAACTCCACAATCTTCCACAGTAGGCCAAAACGTTACCACACTTTCCAATACTAGATATAACCGTGTTCAAAACACGGGCGACTTGAGGTGAGTATACGCGACGCAGCGACTCCCGGTCAGGGGACTTCCGGTGGATTACTTTAACCTTCCCCGGGCAAACCAATAGCAGCAAGAGGGGACCTTGTTAGCCCTCTGCTGTGAACCAATGAAAGCGACTTGTGTTTAAGAAAGCTTAACGTATACTGATTTTTATCCCTATGTCCAATACTCTCTTTTGTGTAACCTACCCCAAATAGCCCGGTTAGATAGTTATGTAGTTATGTGTCTTACCTGAAGTGGCCCAGTTAACTACGATCGGATGCTTTTTTGTGTACCGGCTGTGCTGGTACACAAAACCCAGCTGGTATCAACCCGGCCGGTACACCAAACCCAGCTAGCATCAACCCAGCCGGTACACCAAACCCAGCCGGATCGGCCGAATGCTCCTTCGTGTATCGCACATCAAATAACCGGCTCTACCTGTATAGCCATCCATATAAGCTCGGGCGGTAACCCCTCCTTAGCAGCTCCGCGTCCAACTCTGGCGCCTCATCCGTCCTCTGAAAAACTCAACCTTCTTGAGGACCCTTCACCTGTACACCTTCCAAACAATCTGCCCTTCGGTCATCCACTATCTGCGGTCATCCGGCCCGCCTGATCCGGACGGCCAATCTCCGGCTAGCCCGTTAATTTCCAAGTCACTTCACCACAAAGATGCCAACACTGTGAGGACTCCAGTGGTCGACGTACAAGAAGAGAATGGATCAAACGAATTATTGACAACTAAAGTTAATGGAAAACTATCGACGATAAAGAATTTCCAGTTGCTAGTTGGAAGCCTATTGTGAATTTCGCGCTGTTCGCGTCCGGATATTTCGTTCACAGTTCATCGGGCATCTCGTCACACGCATGCTCCGGCTTTACGAGATTACAAGTTGGCAAAGCGTGTGGCGAGTACCTAAGAGAAACTCAGAATTTGAAGTTCACATGAAAATGGATAGTCGAAATCGTTTGCCGTTGCGAATTGTCAGTTATACTAAGGTAGATTTTGCCGCGGACAGAAAGGACAGGAAGTCTGTCAGCACGAATGCGCTGTTTTCGAGCAGAACAATTGCAGAATGGCACTGCAAGAAGTAGGGTACCGTGGCTCTCTCAACTGCAGAAGCGGAGTTTGTCGCTGCCGCAGCGGGAGGAAAGGAAGCTCTCGTCTTACGTGAATTGTTTACGGAGATTGTGATTAAATCCAAGGTGCCAATAATTTTGAAAATTGACAACCAAGCCGCGATCAAGCAACTGCAGTACGAGGCAAGTGCAGCAGCGGCCAAGCATGTGGTAGTCAAGCTAAATTTCCAAGTCACTTCACCACAAAGATGCCAAAACTATGAGGACTCCAGTGGTCGACGTACAAGAAGAGGATGGGTCAAACGAATTATTGACAGCTATAGTTATCGACGATAAAGAATTTCCAGTTGCTAGTTGGAAGCCTATTGTGGATTTCGCGCTGTTCGCGTCCGGATATTTCGTTCACAGTTCATCGGGCAACTCGTCACACGCATGCTCCGGCTTTACGAGATTACGAGTTGGCGAAGCGTGTGGCGAGTACCTAAGAGAAACTCAGAATTTGAAGTTCACATGAAAATGGATAGTCGAAATCGTTTGTCGTTGCGAATTGTCAGTTATACTAAGGTAGATTTTGCCGCGGACAGAAAGGACAGGAAGTCTGTCAGCACGAATGCGCTGTTTTCGAGCAGAATAATTGCAGAATGGCACTGCAAGAAGTAGGGTACCGTGGCTCTCCCAACTGCAGAAGCGGAGTTTGTCGCTGCCGCAGCGGGAGGAAAGGAAGCTCTCGTCTTACGTGAATTGTTTACGGAGATTGTGATTAAATCCAAGGTGCCAATAATTTTGAAAATTGACAACCAAGCCGCGATCAAGCAACTGCAGTACGAGGCAAGTGCAGCAGCGGCCAAGCATGTGGTAGTCAAGCTAAATTTCCAAGTCACTTCACCACAAAGATGCCAAAACTATGAGGACTCCAGTGGTCGACGTACAAGAAGAGGATGGGTCAAACGAATTATTGACAGCTATAGTTATCGACGATAAAGAATTTCCAGTTGCTAGCTGGAAGCCTATTGTGGATTTCGCGCTGTTCGCGTCCGGATATTTCGTTCACAGTTCATCGGGCAACTCGTCACACGCATGCTCCGGCTTTACGAGATTACGAGTTGGCAAAGCGTGTGGCGAGTACCTAAAAGAAACTCAGAATTTGAAGTTCACATGAAAATGGATAGTCGAAATCGTTTGTCGTTGCGAATTGTCAGTTATACTAAGGTAGATTTTGCCGCGGACAGAAAGGACAGGAAGTCTGTCAGCACGAATGCGCTGTTTTCGAGCAGAATAATTGCAGAATGGCACTGCAAGAAGTAGGGTACCGTGGCTCTCCCAACTGCAGAAGCGGAGTTTGTCGCTGCCGCAGCGGGAGGAAAGGAAGCTCTCGTCTTACGTGAATTGTTTACGGAGATTGTGATTAAATCCAAGGTGCCAATAATTTTGAAAATTGACAACCAAGCCGCGATCAAACAACTGCAGAACGAGGCAAGTGCAGCAGCGGCCAAGCATGTGAATCAAGCTAAAGTTCTTAAACGATTTAACGAAGAAAGGTGTGGTCAAACCAGAGCATGTGGCTACTGGCGACATGATTGCAGATCTTTTAACGAAGCGATTGGCTGCACAACGAATAATGGATTTACGAGAAAAAATGGATTGAATTGATTGATGCATTACAGTTACGACTATGAGGCCTACGATGGAATGGGTACTTTTTTGTTTTAATAATTTTACATTTTTTTTTAATAGGTTTATTATCATAATTGTATTTATTTAATTTTAAATAAGGATATAAATCAAAAGCATGAAATTTTGTAAAAAGAATTAGATTTTTTATTGATGGATATAAATGTTAAGTTGAACCACCTTAGTCTCGCACAAGAAGTCCTGGTAATCCCGGAAGGAGTGTTAGAATTTTGCCGTCGTTTCGATGAAATTAAGTTTTTGACAAATTATGGTTTGGCAAAATTACCGTCATTTTATGCATATTGTGATTTTTAAGTTAGGTAATTTTAGGTACTTAACTTTACATAAGTTTACATAAAAAATATACTTTCAGTTTCCACATTTAAACAACAAGTAGGACGCTTCGCACTTGAGCACTTCCTGTCGACCGGTACTGACAGACCGGGTCGACGCACGCACACTAACAAGAGAAACTGAGGCACACGGCATTAACACGCATACTACCCAGTTTTATTCTATGGGTTACGATTTACTCCAGCACTACAAAGTTACGAGTGGATTATAAGTTTGCGACAAGTGGATATCCAACAGAGACTGTAACATGGCGGGGTTTGTTTAAGACCAAATGAAGTGCAATTAGTTGTAGCTAAATGTATTTGGCTTAGCAACAACAAAAAGGTTTATTGTATGCGCAAATGAAGAGTCATTATAAAATGTGACATTATGATTGCAGTAGCAAAAAAAATGCACATGAGAGCTGTGTTTGATCTTGCGACCTGTAGTTGTTTGCTAAGTATGCAATGCAGCTTCATCATTATGATTCGGTATCAACTTCTCTATGCTGAATGCCGTAAACATTTCACACAGCCAATCTCAAATCACACAGACCACCAATCTCACGGTTTGCCACATACTATTCATTTTTCCCGTATCTCCCCAGTTTTTAAGCTCACTCGTGGCTCTATGCAAATGTTGGTCTCTCTCAATTAATAGATATTTCCACTTCTTTTTTTGTTTCATCAATTGATGTTTGCAGAATACTTCTGAGATATCTTCAATATCATCAAACTCTAGTAAAATGTAGACGTAAGCTTGTCCTTCTGGGCGACTTAATAAATTAAAATAACATCACGATGACTATAAGCATTACCCATAGTTTGTTTTTACTTAAACTTCAATGAAAAGCTATCACTAATACACTTTGTGACTCTGGATATCCCGTGATTCCTCTTAACATGAAAACGATATAAAGATCAAAGTGGAGGAAACTTTTCGAGTGTATTGGAAGAAGGCGTATCACCCCCGATACTGTCCAAATTAAAAAAGGCGATGCTCACCTAGTCCAGCGGAGGGCTGGGTCGATACTAAAGATGAATCATCTCCCCGTAAGGCTCCGACCGGAGCCGACCCGGGTTATAGTAAAACTAAATATAATCCGCGAAAGGGGCGAGGTCTCGACCACGATCCTATGTATCAGAAAAAATGGGGCGGATCAGCACGATCGACCTAAAAAATATGTTAAATCCAAACTGAAGGTGTTCGAAGATGATGAGGAGAAAACCACCGAATCTTTTGGGACGACCACGGTCAAAGATATTGAACAAATATTTTACCTGTGTGAATTCCATAAAATCTTGAAGACCAACTAGGTCATCGAAAAAAAAAATTCTGAAGATTCTCTGGAATTTGGAAGGCCGGGCAACTAGGCCGACCACCTTCGGTACCCAACTTGATCTGATCAGAAACCTGCTCGGTCAGATCGAAAAAGTCGGCATCACTCCGGTGCTTTAAATTCGAACAAGCTGTTTGATTTCGAAAGCGAGGTGATCAATAAGGCTATATAACATTATATGACCACTTTTCATCGTCGGTCGACACGCGCACCTTGTGGTGTAGTCGCTCTCGGATATTCTTTCTGAAGCGCGAACACCCACGGGGGGCCTAGATGACTGACTGTCGGAGGGGGGATGGAGACACGGGTCCATAAGTTTGTACTAGCCAATAGTTAAGACTAAATGGACTAGCCTTATTACTATTATTATATATTATTATTATTATTATTTTACCTCCCTAGTCACAGTGAAACTCTGATCAGGAGCAAGTCTCTTTGTACATTCTTCGCCCCGATCACAACTAATCAAACACCCCATGGCTAGCATCGCACAGGACAGCGACTCGATTTACGGGTCGGCCGTGTCTATAGCATCATCTACCGATTCTTCTGTCGGAATAACCCTCATGGCGTTGGCCCGAAAGGAGCACGGCTGAAAGGCCCTAAGATTGCCGAAAGCGAAAACCAGAAGCTGGTCGAATCGGGTCCGAAGCCATCTCTGTAAACTAAGGAGGGTAATCCAACGGTTCTTTAGGTTGGATATCGCTAGTGGTTTCTGGGTCGTATCGAGACCAATCAGGCACGGGAAATATCAGCTTTCGTTACACTTTGAATGGAATCGGATGCCGTTCGAATTAAAGAACGCTCCTCAGATCTATCAGACGTTGATCGATAACGACCGCTATGTCTATTTTCAGATCAGTACGATCGTGATCGGGAAATCACTGAAGTTCATGATGCGTTCTCTGAAGGCGAACCCGATCATGATCAGAAACCGTTAGTGTTAGGAAGACGATCCTACATAGATGACATTTTTTGCGGCTACATCAAAGAAAATATGACTTCTTGATACTTGTGAACGTTGGAATTCGTTGATCAGTGTGGTTACGAATTTTGGGGTCAGCCAAAAAAGGCTTATTTTGTCATAAAGTGTCGACCCAGGGGTTCGAGGCCAACCCAAAGGATCTTGGAGCACTCCGTAACTTACCGTTTCTCAGATCTCTAAAGGCCATATAATCTTTCTTGGTTGCCTGAACTATAATAGTCGGTTCATCGAAGATTATTCTATATGTATTCAATTGGGAGTTCAGAATTAATTCTAGTTATTAACTCCAAACCAATCAATACACCTTTTACCGTCTTGTAGCAGGGTTATATATTCAGATATATAATAAGGGGCTATTTAAGCTCATTGAATAGTCTGGTCTAGTTTAATAATAATTAAACTTTTTGAGGAACAAATACAATTTGGTCCTGCTCTAATTTACGCGCTTCCTCACATGCAATTCACAGTGTAATCCTGTAAAAAGTCAGCCTGTTACACATGATAGCACTTGTTGGTCAGTCTTAACGACCACTGATCGATTCCCGCTAATCAATTAGCGGAGCGCGGGATTTAAGAGTCGCTCGGTCGACATGTCGTCAACCGAGCGTCTACAGGCGCAAAACCTAGTGAGGGAGGCTTTCCCTCACTTTTAACATCGTAGCGTGGACATTGTGGTGGGGATGATGCGGACCATGGGGTCCGATATTATTACTATCCTCTGGGTAAATCCCCAGAGCAAACACTCGAGATGATAGGTCGTTTTAAACAACAGTACATCGTACACAGTTGCGATCTGCGTCATTAATATCGCGGTTGCCACCCACAACGCCTACAGCAAGCGTTGAAGTCGTTAAAGCGCGGATACCGCCCTTTACTTGCAAAGGGGGCGAACCCCATCAGATTGTCCACAGAGGTGAAGGATGCCATCTCTGCGCAGAAGATTGTTGACCCACGTCAACAAGCTTATTTTGCCACAACATGCCTGGACGGTCGTACCAGGGAATGGATGATGAGTTGCAGATCCACTGATGAATCTGCGTTCCTGACTTGTCAGATATTAGAAGCTGAGCTAAAGCTCAACTTCGAAAGTCCAGAAATGGAACATAATTGCCGACAGAAGTCCATGGAAATACGACAAGGCAAGCTTAATCTTCGCGCTTACGCTCAGAAGATACAATATTTTCTTTTATACGAATCGATGCCTTGCCTTTAAGGTCGCTGGTTCTATGAAGGAACTGAACTACGATCCTGTTAAGCAGAGTCTTTACCGTTATGCACCAAAGACTATAGACCAGAGCATCCGAGAAAAATTCAGCCTTTTATCGGCAACATCGCATGCTGGATTCAGTCGAAGGGCACAGCAGCCTTTCGACTTTAACATGCAGCAGGTGCAGCATGTTAATCAAAACAACAATAGACGAAATTAAAACTTCGTCCATCGGCAATACCACCTGTAGGTGGAGATCCAGAGTAAATTGACCTATCAGTTTCAGTTGCCTCGTCGACGAGGCGAAAAAAGAAAAAGGATATTCTATGCTGCAATCAATGCTTGAAGATGGGGCGCTATTCCCACGAAAGTATGGCGCTGCGTCCGGCACAACACCGTCAGCGAACTGGACAGTCCGCTGGAAAGTGACATCAGCCGTGGCATCCCTCTGTTGATGAAAAAACGTGAACAACCAGTAGGGGCGAGGTGCCCTACTGGAAGGGCTATCTCACATGCCGGCATCGAGAATGTGAGGATAATAGACCCAAACGGGACTATGTCCTGTCAAAAGGTACAGGGTGAGGGGAATCTCTCATCACTTTAAGGGTAAAGCCGCATGGAAACGATGTCCCCATGTGTGTTTTTATCGACACTGGAGCGTCGAACAATTTCGTTAGAAGAGTGAGTCTAACGTCGTTGGACTTTGTGATTATAAATACTTTACGAAGTATGTTGTCACTTTGGTTGGCAACAGGCACAATCGTGACTATTCCAAAGCGTGTGATTCGCACACGATTCGAGCTGTCGTTCGAGGACGAGTTTTTGTCCTCGATTTAGACGACAAGTTCAATGTAATTTAGGGCATCCCTTGGGTGTCCAAGCATAAACCAACGATCGACTGGGTTAACCTGCCGATAGACTGCGGCGGATCCACAAGGACTGATCACCTTGTGAGTAATCCTTGTGGATCCGCCTTGTACATCCGCAGCGTCAAACCATCGGGTGGGTAGCGATGGCACCACCAGGTCATATCTGACACTATCAGCGGAAGGAACATACGCTGATAAGAGTCCAGTGGGATTTACACACGCAACAGATGAGTCGTTGCGTGTTGAAGATGTGTGCAACACGAGTGACAAAGACTCGCGTGTTGAATTTTCCAATTATCCACAACCGACGACGGTCGTCGTGTAGAAGATTTATCCACGGGGAGAAGTACCCACCATGAGAACGAAGGTGTGAAAATGATTCCCGTGTTAAAGTACTTACGACTAATAGCAGTCGTGAGAAACATGATTCCCTGGTCGGCAGTAGCCACCATGACGAAGAGGCCTTGAGCACGAGTGATACCGATCACCGTAGCCGGACAGGCAATAGATATGATGGGTGCGTCTGATCACGAGGCTGAGTCCGTCGAGACGATAAACGTCTTGACGCTGACAAAGACAGAATTAGATTTCCAGTCTCTCACTCTTGACAACCCTCCGAAATTAGGTTCGGAGGTGATGGCTCTTCCATCCCTTAGCCGGAAGAAGTTTACGTAGAATTTGAGCGATGATCAGATCGAACCGATCTGGTTCATCGTCGCAACGGACGATGTTGTGGACATTCCTAAACAAACTTCCACAGTCCAAGCGCACGACATTGGGAACGAGTGCGTTCCCAGTGAACAAACCCGAGTTCAGCGCTTTGAAGCACACATCTGGGAGTCACTCAAAGCGGTTTCCCTTTATTATTAGCTACTTTTGAAATACGCTGACGTATTCCTAAAAGAAGTATCTTGCGAGCTCCCAAGGGAAAGGGAACTCGACACAACATTGACCTCGTGCCAGGGTCGAAGTACTGTGTCACGCGGCAATGGCCATTACCGCGTGACCTGGTGTAGGCAATAGACGAGTTCTTCGAAACTCACCGCAAGGCGGGATATGTGCGGGAGTCTCGGTCATCGCACTCCAATCCACCTTCAGTGTGAAAACGTCCACTGGAGGGTGGAGAATCCTTCACGCTTATAACAAGCTGAACGAGCCCACGGTACCGGCGCAAACGCTGATACCGCGGAAAGTTGTCATCACTGATCGCAAGAGCTGGAGAACTGTCTTCAGTGCTCTCGATTTAAGGGATGGATTTCACCCAATCCTCATTGGTGAGAAGGATATCCCTCTCACGTCAGTAAGCACCCCAAGCGGGATGATTTGGGAATGGCTAGTGATGCCACAGGGGCTACGCAGTGCCCCTGCATCACTCAAAAGATGCGTCACGCATCTATTGCGCCGGTGTATGAATTCACGCACCGAGCTATTCCAACGATGTATTCAGCCACAGCAAGGCTGAACACGGTAAGAGCGATGTAGATGTTTATAAATAATATATACGTCGGGTGTTAGAGCATATGCGTACTCATAGCACCTTCGGCGCACTTTAGATACCCGTTCTTGGTTGTTTCGTGGGCAAGAACGGGGTGTGCCCTGATCCTGAGATTATCAGGGTGATTGTTGAATGGCCTACACCAAACAATGTCAGGGAACTTCGAAAGCTCCTTGGGTTGGCATCATAATTGCACAAATATACGTGTGATTATTTGACCTCTTTCTCCAGTGTTGAAGAAATTTTGAGTGGCATTTGGATACCCAATAACAAGAATCTTTCGATGCAGTCAAGCAAAGCTTGACTGAGGCGCCTGTCTTGGCTATAGCCGATAAAGAGTGACTGTTTCACTTTGTTTTGGACGCGAGCGATTTTGCAATCGGCTATGCAGCGCGATCACGATGTTCATGATCACGTAATCAATTACCAATCGCGGCGGCAGAGCGCAACTGTTCAGTGCATGACAAGGAACTCCTGACCATAAAATATGCGCTGGCCAAGTTTTGGATCTATCTTTGAGGAGATTGACCGTTTGTAGTTTATACGGACCATGCGCCGTTAAGCACGACCGTAAATTCACCACACATTCCACCAAGAATGGCACGATGGCTGTCATTCTTTGCAGAGAACAACTGCACGGTTGAATATAAATATAAATCGGCAAAGTTGAACTAGATAGCGGATGCGCTATCACGAAGGCCTGATTACGAGACGAAACTGCCCGTAACCGAAGGCGTCAGTGCAAACGTAATTCGTTGCACTGCTCTGTCGTCGTCCCTTGTACGACAGGTACGACGAGCGTACAAAGATTGACTACGTAAGTGATCAATCAGATAAGAAGCTCGACGAACTGTCAGAGTTCTTTCGCGCTCGCGTGCATCGTTATCGATTGCACGATGATCTGCTGCTCTATACCACAGACCAACAAAATGTCAGTCGCATCGTGTTTCCCAACGACGATGACCCCAAACATCAAATATTGTTTGAGTACCATGATGCACCGATCTCAGTGCATCAAGGTTGGCAGAAAACATATGCTACTCTCGCACGTGATTTCTACTGGAGGAACCGGTACAAATGGGGTACGCGCTTGCGAGATTTTCCAGCACGTAAAGCCTGCAATCCGCGCAGATCTCCTCCAGTCTCTGCCGGTCCCGACTGAATGTTGAAAATTCATTTCAATGAGCTTCATCTTCGGTCTTCCGCCTGACAACAATCGGAAGACTGGAATCGGGGTATTTGTAGACCGTTTCGACAATATGGTTCATATTGCTGCAGTGTCAGCAAATGTCACTGCCGCGCAAACAGTCATCTGAAGCTGACTGTGCTTCTACTGATAAAACGGTAGAAGACACATCAAGCTCTTACGAAGAATACGTGTCGCTGCAGACAAATAAGACAGTCTTGCTACTGCTCATAAAGCAGTTGATGAATTTGTGGTGTAGTCGCTCTCAGAAATTCTTCCCGAGATGCGAACACCCACGGGGGGCCCAGATGACTAACTGTCAGAGGGGGTACTTCGTCCATCCGAGTCATGATCCGATCCGGCATCCGGCCGGCTGGATTGGTCACTTTCATCACCTTGGTCGTGACGACTTGGATGATCCATGTTAAAAGCTCACCTTGTGTACCCGTCAGCACTGGCGGTTGCGCTCTCTTGATAGACCCTAGGGCGAAAAGTGAAAAGTCCGTCGAATAAGGAGACGAGGGTTAGGACTAGGGGTAGCTCCTGGGCGGAAAAAATCTTCACCGGGGAGATCGATTGGCAATTTACTTGAACTTTGTATACTGCGGGGGCTGACCGAGAATAATCGATCGGCCAGCTAAACCAATAACAATGAAGGGGTAAGTCCAAACGTGTACGTAAAGGGGAATCCAAATATAACTCCACAATCTTCCACAGTAGGCCAAAACGTTACCACACTTTCCAATACTAGATATAACCGTGTTCAAAACACGGGCGACTTGAGGTGAGTATACACGACGCAGCGACTCCCGGTCAGGGGACTTCCGGTGGATTACTTTAACCTTCCCCGGGCAAACCAATAGCAGCAAGAGGGGACCTTGTTAGCCCTCTGCTGTGAACCAATGAAAGCGACTTGTGTCTAAGAAAGCTTAACGTATACTGAATTTTATCCCTATGTCCAATACTCTCTTTTGTGTAACCTACCCCAAATAGACCGGTTAGATAGTTATGTAGTTATGTGTCTTACCTGAAGTGGCCCAGTTAACTACGATCGGATGCTTTTTTGTGTACCGGCTGTGCTGGTACACCAACCCCAGCTGGTACCAACCCGGCCGGTACACCAAACCTAGCTGATACCAGCCCAGCCGGTACACCGAACCCAGCCGGATCGGCCGGACGGCCAACCATCTAAGCTCACCTGACCGCTGGCGTTAGCACTTCCTTGACAGCTCCATGTCTAACCCTGGTGCCTCCTCCGTCCTGTAAGAAACTCAACCTCATTTAGGACCCTTCGTCCATACCTTCCGACCAATCCGCCCTTCGGTTGTCCACCATTCGAGGTCATCCGTTTCGCCTGGTCCGCTAGCCCAACTACCCACGTCTCGACCACACCCATCTGGCCCGATTCCAGGCCTGGCACCGTCCTGCCGCTGGTAGCTACATCCAACGGCCACCAGATTACGTCCCTTGTCTGCCGATCCGGGCATCCAGCTAGGGACGACATTTCCACCAATCAGGTGGGTGCGTTCACTTCCCATTACTTCACCAAAGCCGCCTCTAAGTCTTGTCGCAGCCGCACAACGGTTGAGGCACGAGCTCACTACATCTTTCACACTTCGATCCCTCCGCTGTCCCTATGTCTGGTCACGAAGATACCCACACTGACCCATTGTCGGGACTCTCCCCGACGCCTACGAGGCCACCGGTAGGCTGCTTAAGCGCCCGCTCTGCTAGCTTAGAGCGTCGTCCAGGGCAGCCCGAGGTGGCTACCCTGAAAGCTCAAATCGCTGCCCTGACCGCCCAGGTAGCTAGCCTGGAGAAGGCGAACACTGAGTTGTCTCTGACCGCACGGCTGGCTGATCAGCAGGCAGATGAAGCCCGGGTCCGGGAGGTACTGACTGACCTCCAATTCCAGAGCCACATCAGCCGACTGAAAAGTGAGAAGGCCGATCTCATTCAAGACAGGGATCGCTACAAACAGCTGTCTGAATCCATTGACTCGTTGCGTATCTTGTACCAGAAAGCGACGGCCGCCGTGAAATCCCAAAGTAAGTGCATCCTCGCTTGTTCAGGACCATCTCCCAATCCACTCACCCTGTATGCGTTCTCAGAACGCAGTGTTATGTGCTATCGTGTCTTGATGCTCGAGACTTCTCATGCCTCACGCGAGGTGACGGAGCACTACGAGAGGTACATCCTCCTCTCCCAGCGATTGAAGAGTTCGCAAGTGAACTTGGGCAATCTGGGATATCACCGGATCCGGCTTGCAAAAGCTGGGGAAGTATCAGAAAGCGTTGTATCGGTCAGCCTCTGCGCCGTCCGGGCTTCAACGTCGAGTCCGAGTGCTTGAAGACGCGCACGCCGAGGCCCAATCGAACGTGGATAGAGCCCGACAGGTGGTTTCCAAATTTGCGCAGCGCCGCACGGACTGTTTATCCTCTATAAAGGCGGGTCGAGCCCGACTGATCTCGGCGGGTGCCAGGGTGAATCGTCTGATGAAGGGCCCTGCTCCCATCCGGGAGGCCATCAGGCACCTCCTCGATTTAGCTTGTCCACGTGGTTCTGATCCGACCAGCTACCTCTCCAGTTAACTGCTTCTGCTGCGGGCGTCCCGCCATCTCTCTCGTTGGCTGCTGATTCTACCGCGGGCACCCGAACATCCGGAGCAGGGGCGTCCGCCCCAGAATCGGTAACCGTCAGCACGGGAGTGGCCACACGTCTGCGGATCTGGGATACTTCCCGAAACCCTACCCCTCCACCGGTGCCAGCCGGCGAGCAGGCGGCTTCCCCATCGTTCCCCGAGGATCCTCCGGTATACGGGGGAAAACGTCGGTCCAGCCGGATTGCGTCGCTCCATTCCCCCGTGGCAACTAAATGGCTTAAACAGTCTGCCGCGCCGGCGAGCACGGCAAAAGTTCGTGGAGACAATAGACCAGGTTCCAACCCCACTTCGACTCCGGCTCCGTCCGGCTCGCTGGCTTCTGGGAAATTGCCCCTTCGTTCCCGTGCTACAAGATCTTCATCTAGAGCTTCGTCTACTTTGGCTCTCCTTGGATTCTCTCCTCACGACCCTCAAGGTCTATCCACCGCTTCTCCGAATGGGGAGGAGGCGCCCAGCCTGCCAGACGTGGACGGCAATGAGGTCGCCGCCGAGGACTACGAGAGGTCACCCTCTCCGGACATCTTTTCACTGGATGAGAACGAGTCTTAGAAGTCCTCCGAAGAGTCTCCCCCGTCTTGGATTCCCCGCCGGAAAGTCATGACGGCTTCCGAACTGACAGCGGCTCACCCTTGGTCCAAGGTGCAATTGGGGGGTTTGTGTATCACAAGCCTCACCGGCGCCTTCGTCGCTCGGGATTTGTCTCGCCCGCCGTGGTGGATATTTCCACCGGCACCAACGAAGCCTAAGATCACCGAATGGCGCCCTGATCTTGTTGCGATCGGCCTGCTGGATGCAATCCTGTCTCTGAAGCCATGGACCGTACTGGCGACGGACATGCCAGGAATGGGCCTACCCCATGTCGGCTGGTTCGCTGATCTTCGTGAAGCCTGTAAGAGGTATTCCTTCCGGCACGGACAAGCCATCTGGGAGTCCGTCCACCCATCATCTCTTTATCTCTGCCGACGCCGAACGTAAGTCCCCCGCTCTAGCCCGATACCGAGCCGACCGTAAGCAGCGTCGGAACCGGGCGGCTGAGGGCTGGACAAAGGTTTGCACCCTCGTCGTCGCCGGCATCCGAATCGGCCACTCTGACTTGGACATTTTCCTCCACCCCATCATGCTACATCTGGCTACCCGCCGGGTGGAGAAAAGCGGGCATCCGGCCGAAAGTGGGACTTGGTATCAAGGATTGCGTCGAGCCACCACTCTCCAGGCCTCGCTCGCTGAAATCGACCAGCAGGATCCGTGGCGCAACCAGTACCGGCAGGACCCCGATCGCCACCCTGGCCTCAGCGTGTCCCGACTCCGAAACAAGTTCTGCCAAACTCGCCAGGGATGATTTACGAGGCCGGTCTTATTTTTTGGCTCAAACTATTTCCTCCTCTTCGTCCATCTATGGCCATTTGCCTCGATAATACATATTTCTTTCCGTTTTCCACTTGTCCATCCTTCTAATTTGAAATACCCATCCGGCTTCACCACTCCTGCTAATTCCCCAAAGTTTTCCATCCGGCACCATACTGACTCTAAGATTACTCCGACACCTGATTGGCCCATTCCTGACCAGACTAATTTCCATCCGCCGGTTGATTGGCTGATTAGTGTCAATTGGTCCGGCCGTGTCTGCCGCCCGGCAGCCGGATGGCCTAATTTTCTGGCTCCGCCTCACCTTCTTCGTGGGTCTGCATGACTCCGAAGCGGTTTCGGCTTGCTCGTCGGCGATCGAACTCTCTCATTAAGGCTCCACAATTTAGATCTAGCTCATCCACCCACGACCGTTCTTCGCAATTTTTCCACTGCACGAGAAACTCTCTATGGATCCGCCCAAACCGGGTTTCCGCCCATTCCGAACATCCAAAATCTCCTCTACTTCGTACTCATCCGGATCTAGCGGCTTGTCCCAGCTATCTTCTGGCAGCAGGGCTTCGTCAAAGTCGAACCGGCCGCTCTCCACCGTCAGGTGCGTATTCGGGCGGTCCGGGTAGTGTTTAACCAACTTCAACTTGGACGTGCCCGCCGTAACCAGCTTGACTGCATGATCCCCGACTAGTTCTGCTACTCGGAAAGGGCCATGCCACATATGAGCTTACTTCCGCGCATAGCCCTCCTTGACCCGATCCAGATACAGCCATACCTGGGAACCTGGCTCTATGTCGTGTTCTCTGGCTCGGTCGTTGTTCTGCTCGGCGCGGTCCTTGATTGCTTGTCGGAGGCGTTCGTTTACCTGTTCTCGCGCCAGTGAATAGTGACGTTGCACTCCCATCCTCCAGCGACGGGCGTCTCTGTCCCGGTTTCTTGTGCACCCTATTAGTATGGCAGCTTCCAAAGTGGATCGGGGTCCCATCCATAAGCTAAATAGAATGTGGTGTCGCCCCTTACTCGATCGTACGACGAATTGATGGCGAAAACCTGTCTCTCCGCGTATTCGTCCCAGTCGCACTGATCCGCCTCCACCACATAGATTTTGAGGGCTCGGGTAAGAGTTTGGACCATCCTTTCGGCCTTCCCGTTCGCTTGCGGGCGGTATGCCATGGTCGCGCTCTGTTTTTGTCCCAGAATCTTGTTGAAGGCTCGGAATACGTCCGCCATAAATCCAGGCTCCCTATCATGCCGGATGACCTCGCTCGCTCCGAAACGTCTGAACACCCTTCCTCGTAACTTTGAGCAACCTGCTGGGCGGTACGTGTGGAACTGGCTTTTGCTATGACCAGTCCGGTAAACAAATCCGTCCAGATTAGCAGCTCTGTGTACCCGTTTCGAGATTTAGGTAAGGATGGGATATGGTCCATCGCGATGACTTGAAAAGGATAGGTGGCCTGTATATTCCCAGGCGGCCGCCCTCTAATGGTCGGCCGGCCCTTCCCCGTTTCACAATCCGGACAGCTTCCTACATAAGCTTGTACGTTGCGGTAGAGGCCCCGCCAGTGGAAATGTGCCTTGATTTTATGATATGTCCGGCCGATGCCCTGATGTCCTCCTTCTAGGCTCACGTGATAGTGATGGAGGATATCCGTTTGTAGGGTAGTGGGTACGACCAGTCGAGCGGATTTATCCCTCTCGATTTCGGGCTGGTCAGCGTCTCGGTAGAAAAACAGCAACCCGCTTTCATCCACTTCGTAATCCGGGGCTAGTTTAAAGCATTCTTTAGCTTGTTCGGCGGTCAGTTTATCCACTTCCCCTTTAAGGTATGCCTTGAGATCCACTATCCACTCCTCTTCGTCCTGCGCTTGGAGAATCCGCTCTGCCCGTAACTGTTGCACTATTCCCTCGCTCATTGCTTCCAAGGATGTTGAGCCAGCGGCTGAAGAACGGCGCTTTTGCGACCGGGTGACGGCGTTCACCCGGGTTACCTCCTCCGTGTTGGCCGGATGGATAAGTTCGGGCAGCCGATTGATCTCTGCCAGATCCAATAACAAAAACCGTTACACCGACTTGGTCACGCATGGCTAGCGTAGCCAAGTGATCTGCACTCCTATTCCAGTCCCGTTTGACATGTACCAGTTCGTGTTCTGGCCATTTCCGCAGTGCGGACATATCCCGATCGTTCAGCAGTCTCAGCCGGGGCGCCTTGCAATCTATTTCTCCCGTGATTTGCCGGATCATCTGATGATCCGACCCTGCGTCCGGCCAGCCAGCGGATCTAGGCAAAGTAAAAGTCCTCTGTACTCCGCTTCGTTCACCGTAATGCCAGGCGTGAAATCCGAGGCGGCCGTGACCACTTTCCATTCGGGTAACTTCCACACAATAGCACTACAGGCCCCGACTCCCTTCTTTACACTCGCTGACCCATCAAAACACAAAACCATTAGCTCCTCCGTGGGTCCCACTGTTGACGGCGGTAATACGATTGATTGTCGAGGCTGCTTCCGAGGCGCTATTGCCATCAGTGCTTCCTCCACTTCTGCCCTTGGGGTAATGCTGGACGCCAGTGTGCCCAGTATCTCCTCTTCTCACTTAGTACACTTGATTACTTCGAGGGACCACTGAGACAGCAGAGCCACCCATCTACCCAGCCGGCCGTCAATTCCATTCGCCGTCAGGAACCATGATAGGGTCGACCGTCTAGATAGTACCTTGATAGGCCGAGACACCAGCATAGTATAGCACACATCCAAGATAGCAATAAGGCCAAAACTTCTTTATCCACTAGCCCATCGTTAACTTCGTTAGCCATCAGGGTCCGGCTGGTGAATATCACGGAACAGTACACTCCGTCATGATCTTGAACAAGGGCTCTGAGATGGCCCATTTGCGTAGATGATGGCCACAGGAACTTTATTAACAACGAAAAGTCAGGACCGGTGTAGTCGCCATCTTCGCCTTCAACATGCCAAAGGCTACCATCGATCGAGTCATGTGGTCGTCCGGGCCGGCCGCGCAGGAAATCGGCGGCCGGCCGTCTATCGGGGAAGAGAAGGGCGCCTTCTCATTGGCCGAAATAGTGGACAAGGGCGGCATCCCATTGGACTATATTGCCGGCCCGGCTCGCGTTTCCTCGTGCCTATCCTGCTCTCTCAGCTTGTGGTAATCCACCTCCCGTAATTCATGCAAAACCGCCGCATAGACCGCGAAATCTTCAATGAACCGACTGTAGTATTTCAAGCTGCCCAAAAAAGATTGCATAGCCTTTAGAGACCGCGGGAAAGACAGATTACTCAAGGACTCCAAATCCTTCGGACTAGCTTCCAATCCGCAATCGAAACCTGATGACCCAAATAGGTCACCTTAGTCCTTCCCCAGAAACTCTTAACTACACTAATCGAAAGATTCCACTTTCCACACGTAATCATCAACTTTTCCACTTTGTCACACAGTTTACCAAAGAGAGCTCGTGCGTTGGTGCTTCATTGGCTCTTACGTAATTACGATGTGCTTTGGGATGGGCTGCGATACTAACTAGCTACATTATTTCCTGTTATTTAATGCTTTTGACAGTATCTTCAAAGCTGGAAGCGTTCTTGCCCCTGATGGCTGAGGAGAACAAGAAATTAAGCAAGGCAGAAAATCCCAATTAGTTGCCGTCACAAGAATGTCATCAATGTAAGACCGCCGCCCCAAAACTGAAGATTTTGGGTCGGGATCCGGGTCACCTTCGGCGAACACGTCACCGACCAGAGCAGGATCTTGATCCGCCTTGATCTTGAAGTGTCCATACAACGCGTTATCTATCAGCGGTTGAAAAATCTGCGAAGCCTTCTTTAGGCCGAACGGCATCCGGTTCCACTCGAACAACCCGAAGGGCGTCACGAACGCCGAGATCTCCCGTGCACGATCGGTCATAGAGACCACCCAAAATCCACTGACCATGTCCAATGAGCAATACCACATAACTTTATCCAAATCCTCCAGCAGGTCGTTTATCATACGGCATCGGGTAAACCATCAGCTTAGTCAGCCGGTTCACCAGCCGGTAGTCAATACACAGCCTTATATCCACCCCATTCTTCTTGATAATGAATTCAATCGGCAAAGCCCATGGCGAGGTGGACGGCTGAATTATTTTGGTGGCCAGCAATCTCTTGATAAGCTCCGACAGCTTTCCCCGATACTGGGGGGCGACTCTTCGGCATCTCTGTGCAACCGGCTTGGCGTTTCCCACAACAATGTCGCATACCGCCCCATGGGCAGCCGGAGGCAGTGCGTTTCCTGGTCCAATCAGCAGATGCTTTCTTTTCCATATGATATCCTTCAGCCTGCTGATCTCTTCCGGTGGGGGGGGGGGTCTCCCACATGCAGATCGTCAATAGTAACCGCTGGTGGGCAGGGAGTTACCTCAGGTAGCACCGCCATCCGATCCTCCATGCCTTCAACATATAGCTCGCCCCCTTGATGAATGCAGACTTGGTCAGCTTCGACTAATTCGGGATCCGGTTCAGCCGGATCGGTCGATCCGTCTTCGGTTATTTCCGAATTCTGATCGGCCGGATCGGTCGATCCGGTATCATCTTGTTCATCAAACCGTCCGGCATCGGAGGTGACTGCACATGTGACTCTGCCTCCTGATCCTGTCGTTCGTCCGTCTTCGGCGGAGTGGACAAAACCAGTTTAGCGATCGGGGCAAGATCTCGGCCAATGCGTTCAGCCGGATCCGGCGACGGCCGGCTCCGCGTCAAAATCCTAGAAGGGGTCCGGTACTCTGGTTTAGCCACCATTGGAGTCTGGTCCTCTTCCACTACTTCCTCTTCGCTGACCAAATCGGTGGTTGCCTGAAAGGCCAGGTTTTGCCACTCGATATAGCGTCTTGAGCCAATAGTGACATAACCCGGCCGACGGGGCACCTTGTCCTCGGCCAGCCACATTCCAATGATCACATCTTCATGCAAGGTGAGGGGCCTTTCCGAGATATTGGTCACACTTATGTAGTTGAGATGACCATCCCCCTTGACAAACGAAGGTACCCAACACTCGCCCCTTGTCAGTCATAACTTACGCCGCCTGTCGTGTGGTCGTACATTACTTCCACCGCTTTTCCCACTGGCACCGTTACAAACTGACCTAACTTGAGGAACTGGACGTGGGCACCATATAAGGGCCGCCGACCGGCGAGCTGGATCTGCACCTCATCCGGTAACGTCAATGTTCCATGCGATAAATCCAACCGTATGCCAGCCGGGACCATAAAGTCCATCCCCATAATTGCATCCTGCCCGGCCAGCTTACCTACCCAGGCGGTAAAGTAATACACCAAAGACCCGGCCAACGTAATCTTAACTCTTGTTCTGCCTTGGTTCATGTATGAACTTTCCCCAATGCCGATGCATTCCTGCCGCTTCGTCTCGTCTATCTCACACCCCACCTTACGAGCAAAGGTGGTGTCAACGATAGACACTTCTGCGCCAGAGTCAAACAGCATGGTAGCCTTCTGGTTATTGATTTTGCCAACCGCCTTGGCCTGCTTGAACCACTTATCCGGTGAATGGTATTTCCAATAACCTCGCGACTCGCCGGGTAACAGGTTCAATTCCATACGCACTTCAAACCGAGAATACTCATCCGTCCGTATACTGCTCACCAGGAAGGGGTCAGCCGTGCTGCTCGGGGACCGGATGACGTAATCGTCAAACTTTCATGCATTGTCGGTTACGCTTTGCTTGCTTCTTGATTATCCTCCTTACCGACATATGCATAGATACTAACACTAGACCGCTCGGCTCGAACCAGATTCCAACCTGACGAGCGATTTAGTTTAACATCTTTTCCACCCCGGGCGGCAACATTCCAGCATGCTTGGTCGGGACGTACCACTTTTTCATCTGGTTGTAGAATTCTTCAATTGGGCACAGTCCCGCCTCGTGCACCTCCCCGCAAGTCTTACAAGTAAACAAACAGTGTTCCGCCGGATGACCTTTCCTTTCGCACTTCTTGCAGGTCAGCCACTTCCAACAGCTCCGGTCGTCATGCTTGATGGACCCACAGTGGGTACATTTGCGTCTGGGGTAATCCTGGTCAGTTGGAGCCGGAAAACCCTTGGCTGGCTGGACCCAGCTGGTAGCCTGGATGACTGACTGACTTCCGCCAAGAACAGGTACCCGTACTGCTCCTCCTCGGACTCGCCCCCAGACCGCTGGTACTCCTCTTCCGAGCTAGCCGCATCCGCCTCTCGGGCGACCATGCGGACGGCTTGGGCCGTCCTGGTGGATGGCGACCGGCATCCTTGATCCGAGTTAAAACGGGACTTGAACCGGCCAGTTCCAACTGCTGCCTTGGGGCCTCGCTTTTTCGCTCTTTGGTAGGTGCGCAGCGTCAGTTCCAGCTCCGTGGTGTTCTTCAATCGCAGTAACGCCAGCTGGTCCGTCAGCCCCCGATCGTCTAACGTGCTGATAAAATGTTCCACATGTTCACAAGCGGCTTCCGACCGGCTGGCATCTTCTTTAACCGGTATATTCGCCCTCATGCCGGCGACATTTAGGCTATGGAGATACTCCAAGGGGGTCTCATCCGCCCGCTTCTTGGTGTGGAAATATTGACGCGTCGCCGATGTTCCAGATCCACAGTATTGTTCTTCGAACGCACCGGCCAATCCCCTCCAGTTTCCTCGGACTCCCCGCTGAGCTGTTGGATCCAGTTTTTAGCCGGACCCTTCATTAAGCCTCCGAAGATCAGGCACTTCTCTTAGTCTGGTGTCCGGTCTCTGAGAAAAGCCGTCTTCGTCTTGCTCAGCCATCCTCGGGCTTGGTCCTCGTCCATGTCTCGTCAAGTGAAATCCTTTAGCTCGGACGTGGCCGACATTGGCACCCTTGTAATCGCTCCTGAGTCCGGATCAAACGCTTGGGCCGAGGACATGTTGGCTCGGCGAGCCATCCCCAGGTCCAGGTCATCCGGATCGTAGTGGTACTTGGCCGACTTAGCTGATGCCATTTCCACACCGCTAAGAGACAGCTTCCTATTCGTTGACCGCCGTCCGGTTCGGTGACCTGTCTGGCGGCTCGGCGGGACGACACGGGGCTCACTCTGCTTGGATTGTACCGACTCCATGTCTTCGTCACTCGGCTCCCTCGCATAGGACTGGATTGGCTCGGGTGCCCGGGGCATCAAGGTCGAGAGAAGACGTATGCTTCTCTCGCACGCGATTTCTACTGGCGTAACCAGTAAAAATGGGTACGCAAGTACGTACGCGCTGGCGAGATATGCCAGCGCGTTAAGCCTGCGCAGGCTCTCCTCCAATCTCTGCCGGTTCCGACAGAGTGTTGGAAGTCCATTTCCATGGACTTTATCTTTGGTCTTCCGGCTGATCACTGTCGGAAAACAGGAAAAGTGGTCTTTGTTGACCGCTTCAGCAAGATGGTTCATCTTGCTGCAGTGTCAGCGAATGTCACCGCTGTGCAAACGGCGCGGATATTCGTCGACACGGTATTCCGTTTACACGGAATGCCGGATAACATAGTCTCGAATCGTGATCCAAGATTCACAGGACGTTTCTGGCAAGAAACGTTCTTGTTATTGGGTACGCAGTTGAAGATGTCAACCGCGGACCATCCGGAAACGGATGGGCAGACTGAGCGCGTTAACCGCATTCACGGCGACATGCTGCGATCTTACGCGCATGCCTTCGAGCAGTGGAGTGATTATTTACCACTCACTGAGTTTGCTATAAACAACTCGGTGCATGCTTCTACCAAGCACACACCGTTTTACGTGAATGCCTTACGGCATCCACGAACCCCGGCTTTACTTGGCGGTACGCCAAATCTAAGTGGGGGAGGGACCCGCTCAAATTTCGAGCGAGTCGATGCGCAAGTTGCAGTTGCAACTTGCGAAGAAACTGAAGCTGCTTATGCGGAATATGTGTCTGCAGCAATGGCTGCAGACAATGAAAACAACCCATCTACTGCTAATAAAGCAGTAGATGAATTCGTATTACAGCGCCAAGCTGTAATACGCTATGTAAAAGACGCGCTTGCTTCCGCTTTTGACAAGCAGAAGCAAAATGCAGATAAAAACGGAAGGAAAAACACAAATTCCTTTCAAAAAGGTGAATTAGTTATGTTATCTACAACTAATTTGCCTACACATGCAATCAGCAACTTCCCTACACGGAAGTTGCTCCCTAAGTTCATTGGACCTTTCAAGGTCCAAAGCGTTAAGGGGAATGCCTATACATTAGACATTCCCGCGGCCATGCGCCTTCACCCAACGTTTTACGTTGGGAGGCTCAAGCCGTATCAATCGTCTACGTCTTCGGACGAGACGCATCCCCACGGCGAATGCCGTGCTTCTTCAAGTCTCCCAAGAGAGACTTGTAATCGGTCTCCAACCGATTGTGAGAAGTCCGGAGAGTTTCCATCTCCGACTTTAGTCGATCAATCTCGACCAGCAGAAGATCATTCTTCTGCTGCATGGCGAGATGAGCGCTCAATATGTCGCGAATCTCGTCGCGATGAGAACGATACGTCCTCATCGTGTGCGCCATATCGGCGCTCAGCCCGTTGCAATGCCTCTCGAGCTTGCGGAGCTGTGAACCATGCTCCGCAACAACAACGCCGAGGGAATTTCCAACCCCCGCCGCCCCTGATTGATAGTCAGGGGAATAAGCGTTATATTCTCGAGTGCTTGTTATCGAAGCGCTCGGTTCCCTATAAGAAGGGGCAGCGTACCGAGTACCTGGTACGCTGGTTGGGATATTCCCAAGCGTTTGACTCTTGGGAACCGATTGAGGTGCTAAGGGCGGATGCCCCTGACCTCCTGAAGGAGTTTGAGAAGGATACTTCTCCTCAAACTCGTAAGAAGCATCAACACTAGGTGTTGATGGTTGCAAAGTATCAGCACTAGGTGCTGATACATTAAGGGCATCAATTAGGCCCTTAACACTAGCGGGTACCGAGTAACCTCGGTACCCTCGTAGCTCCTTTTCAGTAAGACGAGGAGCTCCCTTGGGACAACAAGGGCAAGCTAAGTGAGAAGGAACTCCGCAAGAAATTCCTTCTTTGATGCAGGTAAAATGGATAAACTCCATTTTTCCTGAGCGTGAGTGCTTTAAGAAGCGCTCGCGGTTTACGTGAACTTTGTTCACGTAATCGTCGGGACCTTTGTTGTAGTTCTCAACAAAGGCATTCCAACTTTGCGTCAGGGCGTCTTTATCGTCCCTGTTCTTGCGCGACCCTTTCCGGTTCGTATAGTAACGAGCCTGATAGAAAAGGTCGATAAAGTACCGACGTCTATCGTCGGTACTTCGATCAAAGTTGTGATTGCGAAGGTCTTCGCAATCATCAAGCGCGTTGATGTCAAACAACGGGTATTGACAATCGCGCTTGGTGTGCCCGCCACTTTCGGGCACTAACGTCCATGCTGGGGTCCAAAACCCCACTTTGTACGGAACGTGTGGTTCGGTACGACATGACGACCAGAAGCAGCGTAAGCCGCTTCTGCACGTTGTTTCTAGGCAGGTAGAGCACCACCTGCCACCTCAAAGTCGTCATCGTCACGACCAGGCGAGTGACGAGGACCAGGAGGAGCTCTACTCCTCATGCCACCGTATAACGGAATTGTCGCTGTCGTAATCGACAGCGTCAGAATCCACTTCGCCATCACTTAAAGGCGAAGAAATTC
>MIQA02002672.1:0-50644 GCA_001887855.2 Sclerospora graminicola | reverse complement strand
GCTTAACTTCCAGGGTGATGAGAGGTTTCTCTTCACCCTGCACACGTTGACAGGACATAGTCCCGTCTGGGGCTATTATCCTCACATGCCCGATGTCGGCATGTGAGATAACCCGTCCAGTAGGGCGCCCCGCCCCTACTGGTTGTTGACGTTTTTTGCATCAACAGAGGGTTGCCCCTGTTGATGTCGCTTGCCAGCAGACTGTCCAGTCCGCTGACTGCGTGGTGCCGGACGCGGCGCCATACATTCATGGGCGTAATGGCCCATCTTCGCGCATCGATTGCAGCGAAGGAACTTCTTGTTCTTCGGTTGCCTCGGAGTCGAGGCAACTGCAACCGATAGGTCCATAGGTTCTGGACCTCCTCCGCCCGCGCTCTGGCGCGGGTGTTGGTGTCTCGGGACGAAGTGTGAACTTCGTCTCGATTGGAAGTTTTGGTTAGTATTAACATGGCGGCATGTTAAAGTCGAAAGGCGCTTGCGCTTTTCGACTAACCCCAGCATGCGCTGCTGATTGGCGCATGCTGAATTCCTCCCGGATGCTTTGGTCTATAGCATCCCTCAGAGTCTTTCGGGGAACCCGATAAAGACTCTGTTTGATGGGACCGTCATTCAGTCCCTTCATGAAGGCGGTGACCTGCATGGTAGGGGGCACCGGCTCGTATACAATATTTGATAACAAATATTGTATTTTCTGACCGTACGCATGTAGGCTCAGCTTGCCCTGCCTGAGTTCCATAAACTCTTCACGGCAGCTAAACTCCATTTCTGGAGCTTCGAAGTCGAGCTTTAGCTCAGCTATATTGCCCGAGATCATCGGTTAGCGGCATGGATGGACGGAAACCTGGTGGGGTTCAACCTGATCAGGACCGATCTGGTAAGAAATGTGTGCATCGTGGGTCGACCAGACATGGAGATCGTGATTGTTGGGAAAGGATTACGTGTGGAAAATGTGATCGGAAAGGTCACCCTTCTGATCATAGTTTTTTCGTATGCAAAACTTGTGGGAAGATTCACGACGCTGGTGCCTGCCCTATTGAAGAATTTTTCAATCTGATGCGCAAGTGGTATGTGCCGACTAAACATGCTGGCATGCTTCCACCAGATGTCGAGAAGATGTTAAACTAGATCGCTCGCCAGGTTGGAATCTGGTTCGAGCCGAGCGATCTACGTTCTGCATATGCATATGTCGGTAGCGGAGATAAGTTTGAGGAAAAGGAGATAACCGACAATACATGTTCTAATTCAAATTGCATCGATCGATGTCCGATTCACAGTCTCAGAGTGGATGAATATTCCCGATCGGACGTGATCATGGAGTTGGATCTACTGCCCGGCGAATCCCGAGGATACTGGAAGTATCACTCTCCCGACAAGTGGTTTAAACAAGCAAAAGCTAATGGGAAGATTAACAACGAAAAGGCCACTATTCTATTTGACTCTGGGGCAGAAGTCTCGATCATCGACTCCGCCTTTGCTCGTAAGGTGGGATGTCGTATAGACAGTACCCAGAGGCAAGAATGTGTTGGGATCGGCGAAAGTTCGTACATGACGGAAGGACGATCACGTGTTAAAATCACCTTGGCAGGCTCCCTGGTCTACTATTTCAACGCTTGGGTTGGCCGGTTAGCCGGTCAAGACGCGATACTGGGAATGGATTTCATGGTACCAGCCGGTATACGACTTGACCTGTCTCATGGAACCCTGACTCTGCCGGATGAGGTGCAGATTCAGTTATCCGGCCGACGCCCTTTATATGGTACTCATGTGCGGATGCTTAAAATGGGTCAGTACGAAAACATCGAGGTGGCCCGATCAGTCGACGTGATGATTCGGCCGAGCGATCGGCAACAGAAATTGTGGCTAACCCGTGGTGAACGATGGGTACCAACGTTCGTTAAGGGTATCGGCAGATCAAGTTACATCAGGGTTACGAATATATCCGATCAGCCGCTGATCGTTCACGAAGACATGATCTTAGGGATGTGGCTACCCGAAGGGAAAGTACCTCGACAGATCGGGTATGTCTCAGTGGGATCACGAAGATATATTGAATGGCAGAATCTGGCTTATCAAGCCACCACAGACCTGATTAGTGACGAAGACTTAGCGGATGAAGATACCTCACCTATGGTCGAGAAGCCGGAATATTCTACGCCGACCAAGCTGCTGATCAGGAGACCGCCGATCGAAGCGATAGGGGAAAGCCGGGTCAAAAAAGGTCCACAAATATTGAATATTATTAGACCCGGCTCACCGAAGACAGCGGGTCCAGAGAGCGAAAATGATGGTGAGGAGTTCAGGAACGATCTTGAGAAGAAAAAGGAGGATGAATCTGCCGAAGTTGTTACGGAGGAAGGTGAACCCGAAGTAGATCACCAGTTGGATGACTTACAAGGGGCGACTCAAGATGATGCTGATCAGGAAAAGGTAGATCAGGTAGATGAACAAGTGTGTATACATGAAGGTGGTGATCAGTACATTGAAGGTATCGAGAAGCAGATGGCCGTTTTGCCGGAAGTATCGCCCAATATGCCAGAAGTCACCATGGAAGATCTACAGGTCGGTGATCCCGAAGTGAACACCCCCGAGCAGATCGATCAGCTAAAGAAGATCATCTGGAAAAGGCGCCATTTACTGATGGGAAAGGGTAACGCCCTACCCCCAGCCGCTTACGGAGCTGTCTGTGATATAGACGTGGGAAATGCGAGACCGATCGCTCAACGTTGTCGCAAAGTTGCACCTCAATACCGGGAAAAGTTATCCGATTTGATCAAGGGCTTGTTGAGTACAAAAATCATCCGACCTTCAACATCGCAGTGGGCATCACCGATTGTGATTGTGATAAAAAAGAACGGGGTCGATATTCGATTATGTATCGACTATAGAATGGTGAATCGCCTCACGAAGTTGATGGTCTATCCGATGCCCCTGATCAATGATTTACTAGAAGATCTGGATAAAGTTTTATGGTTTTGTTCGCTGGATATGGCTAGTGGTTTCTGGGTGGTTTCGATGACTGATCGTGCTCGAGAGATCTCGGCTTTCGTTACACCTTTCGGACTTTTCGAATGGAATCGGATGCCGTTTGGATTAAAGAATGCCCCACAGATCTATCAGAGATTGATTGACAATGCTCTCTATGGATATTTCCAGATCAGTGCTGATCGAGAAGCCACCGATCTACATGATGTGTTTACGGAGGGCGAACCGGACCAAGATCAGGGCCGATCAGTTTTGGGAAGGCGATCATATATAGATGACATCTTGGTCACAGCAACATCATGGGATATGCTATGCGATAAGGTCGAACGGCTCCTGAACACCTGCGAGCGCTGGAATTTATCGATCAGTGTGGTCAAGAGTTTCTGGGGTCAACCCAAGGTCGCCTACCTCGGCCATAACGTGTCGATCCAAGGTTTGGAAGCAAACCCGAAAGATCTGGCTGCTCTCAGCAACCTACCTTTTCCCCGATCACTGAAGGCTATGCAGTCCTTTCTCGGATCTCTGAATTACTATAGCCGGTTTATCGAAGACTTCTCAATTTACGCCGCTATACTATATGAACTGAAGGAAGTGGATTATCATGGGCTACGAGAACGTGATCGAGTGGGAAGATCACTAAGTGAGACTGATCGCGAAACCGAAGTTACTGAATCGAATCTCAAGACTGGATCACTGATCGATCGAACTGTGCCAGGGTCAGAGGACCATATGAAGCGAGCTATGGTAGCTTTCAGTATGTTGAAGGCGAAGATGATCTCGACGCCGATACTGAAACATTTCGATCCGGAGAAGATTCCCGTGGTGATTCTATACGCCAGTAAATGGGCAATATCGGCCGCACTGGTCCAAGATCACGACGGAATTTATTGCCCGGTGACGTTCACAAGCCGAACATTAAAACCGAACGAAGTTAACTATGGTATTGTGGATAAAGAAGTGCTAGCATTATTACGTGTATTGGATGTTTGTTACTCTATGCTGGTAACTAGATCGATTAAGGTATTGTCCAGGCGATCTAGTTTGGCTTGGTTACTGTCAGCGAATGGGTTAGACGGGAGACTGGGGCGATGGGCAGCGCTGTTATCTCAGTGGACCTTGGAGATCATCAAATGCACCAAGGGCGAAGAAGAAATTCTTGGAACACTAGCAGCCAGCATCACACCCCGATCAGAAGTCGATGAAGCCCTGATCGAGGTCGCTCCTCGGAAGCAACCACGAGAATCAATCACTATACCCCCACCGATCGTCGGCTCGGAGGAAAATCTGATCGTTGTAAGTTTCGACGGATCAGCGAGTGTGAAGAAAGGCGTGGGGGCGTATAGCGCGTTGTTGTGGAAATTGCCAGAATGGATATCATTATCGAATCTAACAAGTAATCTAATGATAAAGATATCATTAGATCAGTTTTATACTACATGTTACTATGATTAGTCTAGGTCTAATTATACTAGTTAGCTCTTAACCATTCATAAATATATTCACTCTTAAACTTACCTTCTAGTACTCAAGTAGCCTTAGGTATATATATATACTTAAGTGATAGATTAATTAATACACTAATTAGTCTTTATTAAAGTTTATCTAAGGTAAACTAAGGAGGACCAAATTTACATTTGGTCCTACACAAATTGCACGCTTCCTCACTGCAATCTTACAGTGTAAGCCGCGTAACAGTAGCCCTGTTACACCTGGTAGCACTTTGTGGTCCGTCTAAACGACCACTGTTGACGCGTTCCGCTAGTTAACTAGCGGAACGAAGGTTTAAGAGCCGCTGGCTGTCATGGCAACAGCCAGTGAACGTGAGCGTGAGCGTCAGCTCGCGCAAGATCTAGTTAGGGAAAATTTCCCTAACTGGTCACCGAGTGCTGTGACCACAGTGACCGAGATGATTCGGACCATAGGGCCCGAAATCATCACTCTCCTCCGTGGTAAAACCTCGGAGGATGCTTTAGAAACGGTTTCCCGTTTCAAGAAAATGTATGTCGACCCTCAGGTGCGCAATGCAATATTGCGCTCCCAAACGGCGGCGGCAACAGCAGCGCCCGCACCTAGTGCGAGCGTTGAAGTAGTAAAGGCGCGGATTCCGCCTTTTACTGGCGAAGGGGTGAACCCCTTCGTAGGTGGTTCGCAGAGGTGGAAGATGCCCTCTCTGCGCAAAAGATTGTGGACCCGCGTTCACAAGCTTATTTCGCCACCACATGCCTAGGCGGTCGCGCCAGGGCATGGGCGATGAGCCGCAGATCCACTGATGGATCTGCGTTCCTGACGTATCGGGACTTAAAAGCTGAGCTAAAGCTCGACTTCGAAGCTCCAGAAATGGAGCTTAGCTGCCGTGAAGAGTTTATGGAACTCAGGCAGGGCAAGCTGAGCCTACATGCGTACGGTCAGAAAATACAATATTTGTTATCAAATATTGTATACGAGCCGGTGCCCCCTACCATGCAGGTCACCGCCTTCATGAAGGGACTGAATGACGGTCCCATCAAACAGAGTCTTTATCGGGTTCCCCGAAAGACTCTGAGGGATGCTATAGACCAAAGCATCCGGGAGGAATTCAGCATGCGCCAATCAGCAGCGCATGCTGGGGTTAGTCGAAAAGCGCAAGCGCCTTTCGACTTTAACATGCCGCCAATGCAGCATGTTAATACTAACCAAAACTTCCAATTGAGACGAAATTCACACTTCGTCCAGAGACACCAACACCCGCGCCAGAGCGCGGGCGGAGGAGGTCCAGAACCTATGGACCTATCGGTTGCAGTTGCCTCGACTCCGAGTCAACCGAAGAACAAGAAGTTCCTTCGCTGCAATCGATGCGCGGAGATGGGCCATTACGCCCATGAATGCATGGCGCCGCGTCCGGCGCCACGCAGTCAGCGGACTGGATAGTCCGCTGGCAAGCGACATCAACAGGGGCAACCCTCTGTTGATGCAAAAAATGTCAACAACCAGTAGGGGCGGGGCGCCCTACTAGACGGGTTATCTTACATGCCGACATCGGGCATGTGAGGATTGTTAAAATACAACGGTATTTCAAGTGAAGCATCATAGGGCAAAATACGAAATAGGCATGTGATTGACTATAAGTTATGTTAATCAAACATATTCACTTTTACATTTTCTTTCTCTCGACTGGATCTTTTTTAGTTCTGTTGTGGATTCTCACGCTTACGCTGTGGATACTAAGTGGAGACAGTTTCTCACGTGGAGTTTACGTTTTCGTGGTATAACGTGGAGATAACGTTTTACGGTTACGTGGATTGTGGATTACAATAAGTTTCTCTATGGGAAAACATAAATCGTCTCAACAGGTTATGAGCCCAAGTGGGGGTCGTGACTCAACCGAAGAGAAGGTTGCCGTTGTACAAGAGAATGTGGAGTCGAGTAACATCTTGACGGTGCTGCGTGGAATCTCGGAACGTTTGTCTAAACTAGAAGATTCACGTGGAGTTGTGTCAGATGGGTGTGGTTATGTTTACCATGCCCAAAAGGGGGGCACTAAAATGAGTATGTCATCTCTGGACGGAAGTCCAGAGGAAAGGGTGGCTTACAATGCCGGAAACTCTGGTGCACACAGTTTTAAACACTTGAGCCAGGCTGACGGAAGCATATTTGGTCAAGGTGGCGGAAATAACACCGAACAGGCCAAAGCACAGCACGGGATTCAAGGACACGGGTTTGTACACCCTGGGGGGGGGTCAACAGGACCAAAACCGAGCTGCTGCGATGCCAGTGATTAGCACACCTTCGCCCAAGCAATGCAAACTCCAAATAAGAACATTTGACGGTTTTGAAGTGTATCAGGGGCTAGGTTCGGGTTTTCACCCGTGGGGAAGAAAATTCTTACGTCATATTGGCATTGCTGAAGCTGCCTGTGGTTTTCCGTGGAGTGAGGACGTAAAAGTAGACCTCCTGGGGCACTACCTCTCTGGAACAGCGGAAAGCTATTACAACAGGCAAGTGGAAACGTGGTGGAGTGAGACTGCTGCGTTATGGTACATCATGGAAAAAATGTTAAGCACGTTTCAAACGCAGTTAACGCCTGCACAGTCTATGAAATTGTTCTCTGCTCGTAAAAGTGCCAACCGTACTTGGCCGGAGCACTATTTATATCTGTTGGCTATTGATAAGGCTGTGGGTGGTCGTGCTGATTCGTTGGTGCTTGATAATGTGATTTATCACGCTGCACCCGAGTTGAGACAAGTAATGATGTCAAAGTTCGATCACACGCGTGTTAATTATCTGCGTCAAGCAGAAGAATTGTGTCAGTTTGCGGAGGCAGTTGAATTTGATGAAAACAAAGCAAAAGGAACTGCACACAGAACTGTAAATCGTGTGGCTGAAAAGAAGGCTAAGTCAAGAAAATGCTACATCTGTGGTGAGATTGGGCATTTCAAATCAAATTGCCCAAAAACGAAATCAAAAAAGGTCGATTTTACGTTGACGGTAACCACAAATTATGGAAACATTGCCAAGGAAAAATAGATACTTGACAGTGGTGCAAGTATGCATTAAATAAACGATTTGAGATTTTGACGTGATACTGAAGATGTATCAGGCGTGTGTTTTCAAGCAGACGGAAAACAGCTAAAAATCACGAAAAGGGGACACTTACAAATTTTTGTGAGTTGTGGAAACGTTGAACGACTCCTTCAAGTTGAAAGGGTATATTACGTTGAAAACCTAACACGAAATATCCTATCTTATGGTCTCCTAGAGGAAAAGGGCTGTGGATTAGCCTATGTTGACGGCCGGAGGGTGGTCAAGCACCATAAAACCGGAGAAAACATCTTTGTATGTTGAGAAGGTCAATAAAGTTCTGACAATAAATGTTAGGGTGGATGTACCCAAGCAAAAGTTTGGAGATGTCGTCATGGCTGTCATTGATACGAATGACAAGGATTTTGATGAAAATAAAGACGTTCAACGTGGATCTTTGATGCATTTTTATGCACGAATGGGGCATCTAAGCTATGACGTGATCGAAAGGTTGGCAAAAGATCCTAGCTTTGGAATAGTATTAACGGATACGAAGCGTTTGAACTGTCTTACCTGTTTTCAAGGTAAGCAGACAAAAAACAACCAATCGAAGAAAGACAGTGGCGAACATTCGCCTTTCGATAGGGTTGGAGGTGTGATTTGCTCGGACCTGAAAGGTCCAATCGCACCTAGAGACCGACTTGGGAATCGTTATATGATCAACTTTGTGGATCATAAAAGCTTTCTCGCCAAGACGAAAGATGTGGCAGCCAAGAAGTTCGAACATTTCATAGTGTTTTTTTTAACGAAGCTTTGATTGCAAGATACATATACTACGTACAGATGGTGGAGGCGAGTATAAGAATCTCGACTATTTCTGCCAGAGTACAGGCGTTGGAAGGCATATAAGCGAGGCCGGGAATCAGGCCAGTAACGGTAAAGCTGAACGCATGCATCGGACCATAATGAATATGGCACGGTGCATGTTGTTTGCTTGTGGTTTGAATTTGTCTTTCTGGGGTGATGCCGTGGATTATGCAGCCTTCATTGTAAATAGAAGTCCGACAACTGCTAATCCACGGCGCATGTCACCGATCGAAATGCTGACCAACACAAAAACCGAATCTTGGAGAGATAGTCGCATTTGGAACTCCATGTACCGTTTTTCGACATCCCGGGAAGGATTCGTTGGCTTATAGAGTTCAGATTGGTGTGATTATTTGAAAGGGTGAAGAGGTCAAAGGTTTTAAAGTTTTCCTGAAAAAGATCGAAAGGTTGTCGTGACGCAGCATATTCGAAATGTCGAAACTATGGAGGACATGCAAAATCAGCAGCTACGACGTTTGTTTCTCGATGGAAATAGTCGGGAGTTAGAAGGAGTTGCAATGCAAGATGGTAACCCTGAAGGATATATTTCGGGTAAACAAGCCCAGAAAACACCAGGAAAGAAAACAAAGACCTCGTGGACCAGGGACCGTCCCGTAACACGTGGGTACGCCAAGAAGGGTGTGAAAAATAACATGGAAGATAACGAAGAAAAGCTGTCTGAAATCGAAGACAGCGGAGTTGTTAACATGGTAGCCGAGATGGATCCCAGGAACTATACGGAAGCCATGAAGAGTTGTCGCGAAGACAAATGGATTATGGCCATGAACTCATTGATGTCAGCCTTGGAAATGAATGACGTGTGGACCATAATAAACAAACCTGAAGATTTCAGACCACTACATACTAAGTGGGTATATAATACCAAGACCGATGCAAATGGGAACATTGAAAGGTATAAGGCAAGGTTGGTTGCCTGTGGTAATGAACAACGCTTTGGTGTTGATTATGGACTTACTTTCGCGGCTGTTATGGACATGGGAACAGTCAAAATAATTTTGGCATTAGCCAGAAAGTGGAATGTGAAAGCAAAGCATGGAGATATTCCAAACGCCTATGTGAAGGCTTGGGAGGATGAACACGAAATTTATCTCTTCATCCCCAAGGGTATGACCATAAGTGAATAATGCGTTTGTGGAACCGACTGCTGCATAACAAACTTGTGGAACTGGATTTCGTTCAATGCTACACCGATATGTGTCTCTATTTCAAACGGGACGGTGTAAACACTGTGGTAGTGGGGGTTTACGTGGACGATCTATTGGTAACTGGAAGTCACGAAAGCCTAGTGACAATGTTCTTTAAGGATATGGAAGTTCTGGAGATAAAAAATTTGGGCGAAGTGTCGAATTTTTTGGGTATGAGAGTAACTCATGACATTGAAAACGGATATTTCTTAGATCAAGAGATTATAATACAAAGTCTTTTGAAAGACTTCGGTTTGGCAAACGCTAACAGCGTTAGAGCACCGATTGGAAATAAATTTGAAGAAAACTGCATGGGCAAACAAGTTGATTTGTTGACGAAATCGATAGATGGTTTACCTACTGTGAAAGATTTTCAATCACTCGTAGGAAGTCTCCTATGGAAAGCGAGATGCACTCGGCCTGACATCGCTTTTGCGGTGCACAAGGCCACTCGTCAGTCGCATGCGCCGAAAAATTTAGACTGGGAGCTCTCGAAAAGAACTCTGAGATACTTGAAGGGGACAAAAAAGCTGAAGTTGAAAATGGAAGTATCGAAGAACATTGGAGTTGATGAATCAGTTAGTCTGGAAGCTTTCAGTGATGCTGACTATGCTGGATGTAAGGAGGATCGAAAATCGGTCACTGGTGGATGACTTTCATTAAATGGTATGAATTTGTACTGGACTTGCAAAAGACAAGGATGTGTTTCCTTTTCTACCATGGAAGCAGAGTTTTATGCAGCTTCACAAGTTGGATATTAACTACTTGGAGTATATGAACTACTTTACGAAGTTGGCATACCGATTAAGTTGCCAATGGTGTTATTTTCCGATAACCAGGCTGCTATTAAGTTCTTGGATGTAGAAAACAGTTCGTCGAAAATGAAGCACGTCGATGTGAGGATTAAATTCCTCTTGCCAAAGCGAAAGGCTGGTATGATTGAAGTGCATTACAAAAATACCAAAGACATGATTGCTGACTTATTCACGAAGGCACTAGCAGCGCCGAGACCGGAAGAGATGAGGACAAAGATTGGCTTATTGGAGCATTGAATAGGACGTTTTCGAAGTGCGCAATGATGAGAAGGAGTGTTAAAATACAACGGTATTTCAAGTGAAGCATCATAGGGCAAAATACGAAAATAGGTATGTGATTGACTATAATTTAGGTTAATCAAATATATTCACTTTTACATTTTCTTTCTCTCGACTGGATCTTTTTTAAGTTCTGTTGTGGATACTAAGTGGAGACAGTTTCTCACGTGGAGTTTACGATTACGTGGTATAACGTGGAGATAACGTTTTACGGTTACGTGGATTGTGGATTACAATAAGTTTCTCTGTGGGAAAACATAAATCGTCTCAACACTTGTATCCACCATACGACACTGACCCAGACTGCTTCCAGGCTCAAACCGTCTTGCATCCTTGCAACATCTTTCCGCGTAGACTGAATATCCCTCGCCGTCCCCGGTCCACATTACCAGCCGCCGTTGCAATCTTTACTCCACAGGTCAACTCAGGGCAGATGAACTGGTTGATAATTTAGACCAATCAGGAACCTTCATGGTCGGTCGTATTCCTCAGCTGGCAGTAGATTTATCCTGGACCCACTTTAATGCAATTGTCCATCCTCTTGGCAGCCTTAACAGCTTCTATCCACCACTTTAAGATTGCCTCCTGTTGGAATATTGTACCCATTTGATGAAGTGTGTGAAAGATGAAATTCCGGCTTTTTTGCGATAGTTATGACAGGACACCATTACATAACATTTAGGTGACAAAAAAGGTCAGAACTGATTTATTTTAGTAACATTTTAGGGAAAGACTACCATTGGGCACCCAATCGGACTTATTGCATAACATGATTGTAAATACCGTAATAGTCGGATAAAGTGGAACAGCTTTTTCAACCGATCCGATTTTTGCGGTATTTCACCAAGAATACTCTTAAAGAAGGAAAATGCCTTACAACGAAAGACAAGGTATTGCCAAGTGGTTATATTACCTGCAAAAGATAGCAGTAATTGGTTGTGTACCTTGTGCGTAGATCGACGTTGTTTGCTTGCACAAATTTGAATAATATACTGAGTAGTACGGATTGCAAGCGAGTCGTGAATAGTATATTATTCGTCGCCTTCACTATCGAGAGGAAATGATTTTAGCTTGACATCTCCAATAAGCACACGCTAAACAGCCATGCATTACACATCGTCCGACATGTTGACACATGTGGCGGTGTGACACCAATGGGAGACGTGAACTGCAGTAAAACCTTCCTGGTCGGTATTTTCTTAAGAATGAAACCCTCTTTGCACTTTGTGCAGTGCTTGGAGGTGTGGAGAATACCTTCTTTGCACCAGGCGGTGGCGTCGTTGCTTTCAACAATCTTTATCCATTGCCTGCTCGACCTGCTCCTCCAAAATATAATATCTTGCTATTGCTGTAACATATCTGGTATTTCAGCAACGATCCGGTATGTCGCATAGCCCGTAGTCCCCCGAGGCCATCTCCATGTCGATAGTCTGAATACCTTACGTGACTAATAGGACACGCTTACATTGGCTTTCACGTCTGATTAGTGCTGAAGTTGGGGGAAAGATTGATTCTCTGAGGCCATCACTTGGTCATGATAAGAGACATTGGTTCTTCTCATTGCTGTTCCAATCGAAGTCGTGTGCGAGTTGGCCATCACCGCCTCGTCGTTCACCATCAATCGGTGGGTTTTAACTCTTTCGCCCGTCATCTAGGCGTGAGATTATATCATTGCATTAAAAGTCATCAATATATTCACTCCTATGTAATCTTTTGACGGAAAACGTTTTGGCGTGAAACTTGCGCTGGTGCTGATTCTGCTTAGACCGATGTGCCTCGTGTGCGTTTGACAGCCCGTTCGTTCTCGCACTTGCGAGACTGATACAGACACTTCCACGGTACGACCCAACCTTCCGCGTGGTCTCCAGTCCGAGAGGTGACGAGGTCGATGTAACAGTCACAATTTTAAGCGTTGGATGTCGTGTCGACCGTCTCAAATCATTTATCAGACTCCTGTTCCAGTGGCTGCTCAGCGTGACGGTGGATGAAAATTTTTACGCTATCATGTTATGCAATAAGTTCGATTTGTTTCGAATAAGTTCGATTAGGTGCCCAAGACAATTCTTATGCGGTGCCCTTAGTGTTTCCCAACATTTTATAATAATACATTTTTCCTTTTAAACTAAAGGAGAGACAGTAAAACGGACACTAAGGTTGGGGCCCCTGCGCAAGAGACCTACGACTTGAACCGTCAAGTCACCGACCTCGATTGGCACCGTCTGATAGCTCTGATCGGCTACAGACAGGAAACACGCATTTGAATACTTATTAGCTCTTACCGGCCTAAGTTAGGTCCGCGCTCGTAGGAGCGACAAGTGTGTTACGCTATTTTCCTACAGGTTATGAGCCCAAGGTTCATGGGCCTTAACTAAGTGGTTTTGAATTAGTTTCTCACTTTTAAAAAGTTTTCGCACTTGCTGGTCAATGCACCTATCTGACGCACGGGTAGCCTTCCGATGTATAGCATTAAACATGTCGTTCCATCAGAATCCGGTAATGAGAACATAATTGACAACACAAGCATCAACGCGAGCTTCAGCATGCGTATCTGCATGGGAATCTCTACTGAGTGCCGATCAAAAGATGAAAAGTTCTTTTCGGTTCCAACGTGGTAAGATGATGATAGTGGAGCGAAGCCACTGAACGGGACCCATATGTTCATTTAAAAACCAATACAGAAAGCACAAGAATCCAAACAACAAGAGCAACAGAAAGGAGCATCAGTTCGTGATCGCTTGAAATTAAAAGCACATCGCAAATGTGTTTTTCTGTCGAGGGAAATACCAGCTTCATAAAACCCCAAAGAAGACACCCCCCGTCAATTTTGCCGTCGACTAAAAGAAACATTTACGATGTGACTCAACTTCAACATGCAGTCTGCGGTTGATCAAGCTGTTAGCAGCATTTTGGCTCAGAATTCAGCCAAAAAACTAGGCGAGGAATCTTGTGGCCCAATTGTGAATATTTTTCGGGGAGAGGAAATAGATCTACGTCTCGAACCGAGGAAAAGACGCGTCGATGGTGTCGGTATAACTTATCCAGCGCGGGATGGTACGAAACCTAGGGCGAAAGTGGACATAATGTCTCTAATGGACGAATAAGTTAGTTGGGTTCGACGGTTCACCGGTAGGCATAAGGGGAAAACGCGCGCCTTCGTCCTCCAGCTCAACACCGTCAGTGGTCAGTCCATCTTCGCCGGCAAAAAAGCGGTTTAGCAAAATCTTACTTGGTTGGGTTATCTTGAAATTTGTATGCTGCAAGAGTGCCTAATTTGCTTTTTGCCAGATCCAATTTTGGAATCCTACTGTAAACTTACCTATGGGTTTGCCAGAATACCTATTATCCATTAAATTAGGTAGATAGGTAGTTTTACATACTTTTAAGAGGCCTGCCCATTTTGACAAGACTATTTTTACCCAAAAACGCACAAGTCGCCAAGCCCAAGAGGGTCTAATGTGCTTGTGGGATTGCCGCTTTATGTGTCACGTTTAGTATCTTGTTTGTATAATCGGCAGCTAAAATTGTTGTATCATTAGAAAAACGCCCCTATTTTTTCTAATACTAGTATATTGTTTCACGTAGTATAATGATCTCCACTCCATATTACTCACATCCCCCACCACAATGTACCGTCATCTTGAATCATTGCCACAAACTTGGACGCATCTTTAAACCCGATTGTAGCACGCACCCATCTGACGCACGGGTAGCCTCCCGATGGATAAAGTGCTGCTGCATTGAACACGTCGTTTCAATCAGAATCTGGTCATGAGAACATAACTGACAACACAAGCATTTCAGCATGCATATCTGCATGGGCATCTCTACTGAATGCCGATCAAACGATGAAAAACCCATGCCGTCCTTCGCGCTTTCAACATGGTACTTACTTGGTTGTTTTATCTTGAAAGTTGTACGCTGCAAGAGTACCTAATTTGCTTTATACCTATTTTCCATTAAATTAGATAGATAGGAGGCCTGCTCTAACCGAGGTGACTCAAACAGAGGTGGACTTTTCCTAAACGTTTCCCAATTTCCCTATTAGTAGTGGTAGTAGTCACTAACGTGTAATATTACAAATTCACATTACATCACTGCAAAGATAAATCTAAGGGCACGTTTATAATCACCCCCAAAACCATAGACTCACCCCCAAATTACAGTAGAATCCATATTAGTTACGAAAAACGAACAAAATACACAGCCAAATGTTTTAGAGGAAAGAGCCTGCTCCTTGGTTGTGAAACTTCTTGTCGTTTTTGCTTATGACCGATACGCATTTTGACTTTAGAGGATCACCTTCGTTTACTTTCGACTCCTCCATAGGCAAGATTTATGCTTTAAAAGTTTAGTACTTGTAAAATGACTTGGCCTTTTTTCACTTCTTACGTCGATATATACTGGCTTTCGCTCTGCTAGGTTAAAGCACGTCCGTTCAGCGTTATGAGGTGCGTCATGTTGCATATACTTCTAATAAATAGCAGAAGCGGTTCAGTCAGAAGAATGGCTACTGCCACTTTAATAGAGTGCCCTCACATGATAGCGCACATGTCTCCATGACGCTCACTGTAAGTCAAGAGGCCAGCCACGGCTGCAAGTGAAGGTGGAAAGGAAGAAACAAGCGAACGAGGACGTGCTTGTTGTGGAAGTGACGACGAGAGGAGAGAGGAAGAAGAAGACGAAGGCGTGGTTTCCATGTCGAGGCCAACCAGTCAAGCCGTATGGGTTTTATGTGCTCTTAGTAAGGACAACGAAAAGAAGAGCACTAAAGTATTGCAGCTCCAGCACGTGGCATGTAAATCTTGCCTATGGAGGGCTCGAAAGTAAAAGAAGGTGATCCTCTAAAGTCAAATGCAATCGACGGTCATAAACAAACGACAAGAAGTTTCACAACCAAGGAACAGGTTCTTTTATATCCTTCCTCTAAAACATCTGGCTGTGTATTTTGTTCGTTTTTTCGTAGCTAATATGGGTTCTACTGTAATTTGGGGGTATTATAAACGCCCCCTAAATCTAAATCCCTCTAAATATAACTACCTATTACAAGTTACAGTAACCACGACCAATCTGTAAGTTATTCCATGTGAACAGACCCGAACTTAAGGTCATAAGTTCGCTAACAGACCTAATGATTTTGGTTAACAGACCCAGACATCGACTAACAGACCCAAATGACGTGCGGAGTGGAAAAAGAGTTATGTCTATTTGTGTGTCTGCGGAAGGCGGCCTACTCAGAGCTACTCCCCGCGCGAAGGGAATCGTTTCTGCCGTCTCCGACCTGTAGATGATGCTCCACTTGACTTTCTAGTACGTGAGAAAGATAACAGCTTCGTTATACTGTCTGGCTTGAGCAAAGAGAATCGTCCTCCCCTTCCTAGCGCATCCCGATCGTCGTACTTCCACAGCTTTCTGCGTACTTCCATTACTTTCTGCTTCAACCTCAACACCCAACGTATACGATGGCCGGCTTGCTGGCATGCGGCGGTATTATCGGCTACCTCAAGACTAGAAGTGTTCCGTCGCTGGTGGCAGGAGTATCGCTAAGGGCGCGCTTCGGCTTTGCAGGCGTTCTACTCCAAAAGGGCGATATGACAAATGGCCACGCCGTAGCCCTCCTCATGTCCTCAATTACTATGGGTGCTATGGGCGTGCGAGCTATGCGTACCAAGAAACCACTACCAGTGTCAATTGCTTCGCTTGGGGCGGTATCGGCTGCTTATCATGCGCAGCGCTTCACCGAGTGGGTTGACCAAGAATAATCTATGGTTCTAAAAATAAAATGAAAGTTGACGAAATTTGTCATTTCATGCTTCAGTGCTCTATCCATGTAAACTTAAACAGAGGTGCTTTGCACGGACGAAACGCACGCTGCCAGCATATCTTCAAACATGACACCATTCATGTTCTTGGTAAGGTAGATTGTGTCTTGCATGCCTTCGGCGCCGGTGGGAGAATCTACAAGCCCATCTTTGACGCCTGCAGAAAACGAAATTTCCACGCGAAAACGATCTTCGCTGTCTTCCGGCAACGATACAGCTTCGAAGACGCGGATAACAATGTGCGCGAGGTAATTAATCTCCGCGACACGATCCAGTGCACGTTGACTATTGTCAGAAATTAGCTTGGACTCGCGGAAAACGTACTTGCGCTGGGTCATGAGATCGTTTACGCTAATGCCCATTCGTTTCAAAATTTCGTTGCTAAACTTTTCCTGCTCTAGCGATATATTGTACTCGTCATCTTTGCCACAATCGTGAATTCGCGCGCGCCATGAAGGGCACTGGAAACGCAGCACATTCAAAAGTGTATGCAGGTGGCTCTCACTTGTAAAATAAAGACGCGTGCGAACCTGTGTGCCCGGACTCTTGATTCGTAGCTCCTTTGCATAGGACAGATCCAAGCGGTACCCGTGGTGCTCGATATCCTGATCTGCAAGGTCAATCAAGGTTCCGTCTTCAGCACACTCACCGCTTCCAAATAGACCCCTCGACGACTGGTCGTTTACTGAAGCTGTCATGACAGTCACAATGTCGGCACGGATCTTTGCACAAAGCGCCTGTGAAACGCGATTGCCAATTGACTGCTTTTCGGCAATGTCCATACCGTATTCCTGCGAGACATAGCATCGCGCCAATGCTTCAGAAAGCTTGAAAAGATCGAGACCACACTTCCAGCCTACAGATGAGTTGTGGAGCAGATCATACTTGATGCAATCGTGCACATCGGGAATTTTACTCAGATTAAACGTGCATGTCTTAGTTGAGTAAAAATCACGATATATTTTATCCCACCGCTCATACATGAGCGAGAACGTTTCCTCCATATATAACGGATTCCTCCATATATAACGGAGATGCATCGTCAGCTTCTGTGTGCAATAGGAAAAATGTAAGGCAAGACACGTTAGAGACCGTCCGTAAATATTCCTCACTTCAAAATGCCGACTCACGCTTATCTTGTACATGCTCAGCAATTTCGCCGCAGAGCTTGCGAATTAGTTCTAATAGGCGAACTAATGCCTCTTTCGGATTCTTAATAATTTCAAGTGCTTGAATGATGGACTCGGTCTTTAATGGCGCAATAAGAGCCTTCATCTCTTCAAAGGATGAATAATCACGCTGTAGCAACGTTTTCAGCTTAGCTTTTATAGTCTGCATCTCATCCATAGCATCGGCTTGCCCGGAGTGGTCCAGCATTTTATTTGCATCTGGATTCATACAAAACGATTTGAAGAGTTACCAACCCGCAAGATATTAACATCAACGAAAAACGAAATCATCATACCTCTGTCGAGAGTAGTGACGAGACTCACAAGAATTGGCGTGAGATCTCCTTCCAGCTCCAAGAATCCTTTAGCAAATGCAGCAGCAGTCATTTGGACACGCCCTTCATCCGACGTAAAAATTTTCAGGTCGTGGCGGAATGTCGAGTGCAAGCGCAGCAACCCTCCTTCTTCTACTTCAACAGGATAAAGACTGTTTCTGAACGACTGTCCCAATGCCTCTCCCTGTTCCTTGCCTCGTTCTGTAAGATCCCCTCCCCACTTCAGTATCATGAGAACCTTAGGTTTTTCTGCATCGCCTGAATTATCTGCGCATGCAGCAGTAGCTGCTGCAAAGCTTTTGTGCGGCTTAAATTGTACCTTGCGATTAATACCCGCAAATTTCCACCGCTCCAGCACGCGCTTCATTTGAAGCAGCTTTCTAAAACTGTCCCCACCTTCAACTTCCCAAATGGCTTCTTTTGAACCAACACCAGGAGCGTAGGCCTTTATCATGCTGCGCACCAGGTCTAACAGCTCCTGAAGATCAGCAACTGACTTAACCTTTACTTCATCATATTTGCCTTCACTACACCGCTTTTCATAAAAGCCTACAAGGTCTTTCTCCCATACATGGGTTTTCAGTTTTTGTTTTGGGGTGCGATCACCATGACGTACCACAGCAATGACGCAGCGAAGCTCTTCCCGGTTTTCATCATCTAAAAGCAAGCCTGCACTGCTATTGCTGGCTACACTGGACTCAGACACATCGGAGTCCGAGCTCGGACGTGTATGACGCCAATTGTGCCCTCCGTTGCTCATAAGGCTAGAATCTGTTGCATACTGCGGACACATTTGCGTACCCATAGTGATTAAAGAGTTGGCACGACGTTGACGAAAATATCGCGAGCGAAGTGCCGACACTAAATAGTTGTGCAATATCAGCCCACAATCATCGTAATATTTTTTGGAATTTTTCACAAAACTCCAACCGTTTACATCGCATACATAAGAGCTACCCCGTACGCGGAGTAGATCAAATCCGCACACCGTCTGATGAAATGCCAAACACACTTTCCTGGCCATTTCCTTTTCCGTTGAGTTTAAGATGACAGGATAACGCACTTCCTTTCCAACCGAGTCACGTAGCACGCGGCCATCGAGCACGGGTGACTTTCGGGCTTCTGCGTGACCGTAACTTGAGCCAACTGTGTACACCTTGACGTCCGTTCCTTGGGTATTGAGAAACTCTTCATAGATATATGATCCATCCCTTCGCACGTGGTTGACGTCCGGGTAGAATTCACTAGACCGGTCTCCCACCTTTCGAAACAGACGCTTACTGCCTCCGCCTGCACTCGTCGGGTAGTAAATGTAGACGTTATGATCCTCTGCATCTGCCGGTTTTTCAACAAATGGCTTATTAATCCGTACGTCATTGATTTCGACATAATTGTCGTGTTCGATGAGTTCGTCCTGCTCGTCACCAGGCAAGTCTCGGTTCACAATGATGTGACGAGGCACTTGGATGCCATGATGCGTAAGCAATTCGTAAACTTTACGGCGATCAAATAGTACATGCTGCATCGAGAGCTCATTCACAAGCACTGGGCGCACTCGACGAATATACTCTTCAGCTTTCTGGAGCGGAAAACCCGTTGAATAGAACGAGATAAGCGCGTCACATGCCGGCCACGCTTCCACTGGGCGATTGAGGATCGTGTCGTCGTCGAATACAAACACATCAAATTGCCGTTTTTTCTCCAGGCGGCGTAATATCTCGCGCATGGGTTTCGAGCGCGTCTTCTTCTCCATGGCGCACACACCAACGACGTATCTGGACACTATCGGCGGTGGCGAGGTAGGAGGTGATAAAGGCGACGACACGGAGGTCATCTCGGACAGTGGTGCGGCTGGGAGCGATTGTGTACGCTCCATGAATGCAGAATACTCAGAGTGATGGTCTCTTTCCTTACGGCAAAGTTTCCATCAAGGCGCTAATTGTAAACTGTTACTTTGTCGCTGAAAAGGGAACGCGGTAGCCATAAATAGATCGATTTTGCATAAACTTGCAGGTGTGATTGATGGCAGCGTACCACACACACAACTGCGACGGTGCTGAAGCTTGTTGGCTCAATCGGTTTTGCGAGTTTGACGGACTTTATGAATCAGTTCTATAGTGAACGAAAGGACACGCTGTTGCGGCAACGAAAGGCTCACGGAACTCGAGCTGGTGGCCAAAGCGCGAACTCTGCGCAAAACAATGCGTGATCGGGACGAGGAGGTCACAGCTTTGCAAGATCAGGTGACTGCAATGACGGCGCAACTGCACGAGATGTCGGACGAGCTCGAGAGTCGCATGGCTTTCGTGGCAGACGCCATGACGCAGATCGAAAGCCTTGAGACACAGCTAGTAGAAGCAAAACACAACATGTTGACACGCGACATGCAGTTGCACAACAGCGAACAGCAAGGAAAAGTGCTTGAATCTGCGCTGCAAGTAAAGGAAAAGGAGTGCGAGCACTGGGAGAGTGAATATCGTCGTGCAGAAGGAGAACTCTTGGCGCAAAAGGCCGTGGAACGGGAACTTAATCGAGAACTTGAATCAAAAGCTGAAGAGGAGCGTGATTGGAAGGCTGAGCATCAGATTGCCAGGAAGTCGCTAAGCGATCTAAAATCACAGAACGCGAACTTTCGCAAAAAGGAACGCAAATTGGTGATGACATTGCGTCAGCATGTAGAAGCCGCAGAGTCAAAGCAGCGCTTGTGGGAATCTCGGCTAGCTAAGCGGGAGACGAAGATCGAGACGCTTCAAGAAAAGTGTTGCAATTTTCAGGAAGAGCTGGCGCGCGTTCAGCGTCAGCGCCTGCTGGACAACAAGGGACACGAACAAGACAAAGAAGACGTTGCTGAGCAACATTCAGATGAACAAAAGCAGTCAGAGGTGCTACAACAAGAGGTTAGGAAGCTGACTGCAGTCGTAGAACAGATGCAGACCAAAGAACAGCACTTTCGACAAGAAATTTTGCGCTTACGTGAACACCTGTTACTTAGTGAATCCCGGCGGGAGACTGAGCATCGACGTCATACGCAGCTTGTTGAAGGAAAAGAGAAAGAAGTAACTTACATTTGGCAAAAATACGTCGAAATAATGGCTTTTAGAGAGGAAGCTGGCTACTAGTAGTAGGTTGTGTGTACAGAATGGTAAGAATGTAGTGATCTGTAGGGAAGCAATATGAACGGCATTGACTCTAGTGCAAGATGGTTTTAAAAAGTCACAAAAATAGCTGACGCTAGAAGGCAATGGCGAGTAAGAATCTTGAACTATTTAGGGAGACGACGTGCTCCTACACGAGTGTAATCGGTTGTTGTGGCATTCAAACGCGGCACGAGGCTGGTCGTATTGCTTAAGGCTTCCGCCATTAGGGGATGAAGACGAAGGTGCCTTCTGTGCACCAGTCTACCGCTTTTTCAAAGGTCTAACACAATGGAAGACTTGAGTTTCTTTAACGAACGTGAGGCCGAATGCTTCGACCGCGAAGACACATTGGTTAGTTTCCTCGAGAGTTAATGTTGTGCTGCAATGAATCTACTAACAAGTGTTTTGCAACTATAGTCGCAGTCAGATCTTGAAAAACTCTACGTAGACGAAAACATGCCAGAAATGGAGCGAGTGGAGCATCTTCTCAAGACAGGGTTGGACAAGCAAAAAATCAGCATTTTGACTTCACTTCCAAAAGTGTTGGCAAGCAACAACTCAAAGTCGGATCTTACAATTATTTTGAGTTGCTTAAGGGTGGGTTGTCAAGTTGTGTGCCCAAACGATTTCACGACTGACTGTTCAAATGTAGAGGGTGTGTGGCGAAAGTATGAATCCGAGAGAATGCAGATTCCGGGATTCTTGTTTTATTTATTTAAGGGCCTTGCGAGTTTGGCAGGCGGACGGTCGATGGAAAAGTATTAAGCTATCAACTGTCACATTTCATGACGAGTAGCTCAGAACTGAGATTATCGAGCAAAGACGAAGGACGTGGCATTTCTCCTTTCGAACGAACAGATCGTAAAGTTGTTGGTTCCATTTGCTCTTGATATAATCACAGATATTCAGCATAAGGACTATGCTGAAGAAGCTAGTTCGACGGTTCTTGCTCTACTTCCCCGGATCGGACCAGCGTTGAAGAAGACGCAAGTATGCAAAACTCTCTATCGTGCTGTCAGTACAGAGTGGCTAATTTTACGCTAAAATGTGATGCAGATTCTTCGAGTGGCCATGGACAAGGGGGATGTATCCCAAGCACCCGGCTCGAGGCTCATATGTTGCTTCATTCTGGGCGCGATCACCGCATTGAACCTCTTATCTGCCCCAGACATTGAAGGGCTCTACTTTCATAAGGTGAGGCGTAGGAAAAGAAAACGCCCCGTTTTAGGGATTTCACCACTTTTCATGATATGATAGATGATGGCATTGTGTCAAGACACAGACGCTGATGTTCGCAAATGCATGTGCATTCAGTTGGATGGGCTTGCTCGGGCAATTGGGTATGTCATTCAACTACATTCCTGTTGCATCGATGTAGCAACTAACTATACCACGCACAATTTGCACTGCTAAGTGAGGAGCACGCTTCCAAAGAGCTTCTTCCAGAGCTATTAGAGCTGCTTAATGACGAAGAGGAGCAGGTATGACGAGTTTTGTTTAGATACTGTAGATTCGTCGAGTTTAACATTTACTCTATTCATCTCGTGGGATAGGTCAAACAAACAGCATTCCTTACCCTCCTGTCTCTAGTTGATTGTTTTAAAGCTCGGGATCGCGTCAAGCAAATCATTCCAGAGTTCATCTGTATAGCCGTGTCGCTTCCTGACTATCTGGTGAACTCACTAGCCGAGCAGTATGGAGAACTCGTTACTAAACTGGGCTCGTTGAACCATCTTGGCAACAATACTGGCCCAGTCCTAATGCAAAGTTACTCAAAACTATGCTCTCATGAAGAAGCCAAAGTGCGACAGTATTGCGCATACAATTTCCCTGCCATCGTGAAAGCTTTTGGATCGACCTATGTATCATTGTTAATGGACGACATACTCGCCAAGTTAGCGAGCGACCCGAATGTCGAGGTAAATCATGTCTTCTCTCGTACTTCAAAATACTCTGATGACTTTGCTCATTTGTTTTGACTGTTAAACAGGTTCGACATCATATAGCTGCCGGAATTCACGAAGTTGCTTCAATGCTAGGTCAGCAAAGAACGATGCTATACATCAAAAATATAGTGCTGAATTTGATGATGGACGAATCGCCGGTGGTACAAGGAATGGCTCTTTCTCGAGTACCTCAACTTTTGTCTGTCATGATTAACCCAAACGATGAAGATCAAAAGGTGTGTAACTATGCCTGCCTTCCAGGACGTAACTCATGACTTCTTGCTCCGTTATTTACTGGTTCTAATGCGCAACTGCTCTGTTTAGACTACCATTCTTGATTTAGTTATCAAGGCGGTTGTTCAGCATCACGGAACGCTACCACTGAGCCAGAATCGAGACAGGCTTGTATACCTTACCACTTTACAGAGTTTGCCATCCTGGTTATCGTCTTTACAGATGTATGAGATCGTTGTCCCGATCATTTTCAACTTGATAGAAGATGGTAATCGTCCGGTCCAGCTGCTTGCTATGCAAGTTGTGCTTAAGTGCATTCGGTATAATAACACAGCGAGTCATCGATATACTTTACTAAGCAGACTTCGTACTGAATATGGTCGCTCGAGAAGCTACTGGCGTCGAATCCTCTACCTTGACGCGTGTGTCTACGCTTTGACACTGAATAGTCGACAATATTGCCAGCGAAACTTTTTTGAGACAGCAATTGATTTGCTGGACGATCCGGTACCCAATGTCCGACTGAAGGCTACCTTGCTCGTACCGCTCTGGAAAGATTCGCTCTCGTATTTATCGGATGACAAATGTCTCGATCGCATCCAGCAGTTTTTATACGAGTCCATCACTGATAGTGATCGGGACGTTGCTAATGCTCTTTCTGAGACTCGTCAAACCATTGCGGAGAATGGTGCGGAGAAAGCGTCCCAACCACAAGATGATGCCGAAGATAAGCGAAAGTTGAGCGAGGAGGTGACCTTGGGGCTGACGTCCGACCATGAAGATTTATCCTTTGACTCTACATGGTCCAGTATGTTGGAGTATACTCTAGTGGTCGGGAAGGACGGTCAAGTGGTTCGACGGGCTCGAGTCAAGTCATTTGATTTGGTCAGCAAAATTGCTAGAGTACCCGGAAAAGACACAGGGCGAATGGTTACAATGAGTACGAGCAGTTCCGGCATTGGAAGTATAGGCAACTCGATGGCCGTGACAACGAATATTGGATTGAAGGGCGACACAAACAAAGTAAGAGGACCAGCAGCTACCAATACTTACAATAAGGTTGCATTGCCATTTACGACACTTCCAAACTGCGCAACTACTCGCCCTGGACACGCAAAGATGCCACTAACTGCCAAGGTCACAAATTTGACAGGAAAAGGGATAATTATGGGGAACAAGAGCAACTCTAGGCCCACGCGCTCAGGAACAGGCTTGTCCAAGGATAGTGGTGCAATAACTAGGATACCCAATATCAGACCGTCGGTATCAGCCAAGCGCGAACCAAGTCCACTAGGTAGCGCAAAACCAAATAGTGTGGCCCTGACTCCTCCAAGCAGGTTAGGGGCATTAGATAGTGGTGGTATGAGTGCCTTCAAATTACAAAAGGCAGCTAGTGTACCAGGTACTCCCAAACGCTAGTAGTCCAAGTCACGGTATCAGTCTTCATGTAACTAACTGACTGAGTTCAAAGTGTGGAATTGCAAATCGGTATTAATATTTGGGTTATTGCAATATCATTCCTCCAACAAAATTAGAGTACAGATATCACCCAAACAATGAAGGCATGGAGCGATGAGTGGACAAATGCGCGGTTACGGTTGCATCTTCGCGAAGACCAACTATTCCAGGGTAAACAATACTTCAGTTCGAAGCCAACATGGTACATATTATCGCATAATTTTTATATATTGACATTTTTCATGCGTGTCAATCGTTAGGGGAGACTATCAACATGCACATTTTGGCAGATGTGCTACCATTATCTGACAATATAAAGACTCCTCATGGCAAACAGAAAGGAATGGAAGCTGCTGCACAGTCGCTTCAGCTTTGGAAAGATCATTGCAAAGAAGCTCGCGTTCAAATTCAAGTCGTGGAGATTTTGGAGAACAATATTCACTCAAGTAGTTCTACTTCAGTTCCATCTACTTTGTTACGGCAAGAAACTCAATTTCTTCACATTTCAATGGAACAACCTGAGGATAAAGCTGGACCAGTCGTGAAACTGAAGACTGAATTCGACTTGAAAATCCGTCATGATTTCTGGAATCGCCCAGTGCTGCTAACTGTGCACATTACACCAAAGAATGGTATCGTTCAAGCCGTTGATAAAAGCAATGATTCAGAGGTCTTTCGACTTGGATCAAAAGAATTGGTCGGGGATTCGATACTTCGAGACGAGTGGGCGAGCTCACAGTTGGTGTCTCATACTCGAGATGAAGTTCATTCGATGCCATTGATGACTCGTCGTATCGAGCAGCGCATTCTCGTCACGAAGCCTTTGCAGCTTGATACGGAGAGCTGTGAGCTGCCTAAGAAACGTATAGGAATTCTCATTCGAGCCTCGAACAAACACTCGACATTGGCTTTGATGGTTAGAGACTTGAATCTTCATCTAGACCTGACGTCTAGGGCTTCCATAACTGGAACGAGTAATTATTGCATTGTGAGTGGAGACAAAGTGCCTTTTCCAGTTGTATTACAACCTCAAGAGCGCTACAACTTCCTCTTCGTCCTCGAGCGGGTGGAAAGTATGATGCTGGACGAGTCACTTGAACCGGTCGACATGACGCCAACAACAAGCAGGTTAAAGAAAAAAGCCAAGTCTTCTCAAGGACATTGCTCTGTTATGCAGCGTTCTCTGTTAACACTCTCCTGGCAAGCAGTTGGTGTTTCGATGGATGCTATCACGGAAAGTCGTACGATTGTGTGGTCGCCCAAGGCACCGTCTGCCTCATTCATGAGTGGTGAAAACGAGCCGCCGATAGCCATCAAAAAGCTGGCGGCGTATGTTTTAGGGCGACCAGTACAGCGGGGAGGCAGACCCGATTTCCAATGTGTGCGCCTTCTCCCAGACTCAGCGCTGCAGACGACTATTGCACCACTTGCCTCCAGCATATCAGCTGGAAGCGCTGTCACAGTTTGTGTGACAGTCGTAAATCGTTCCGTGCGCACCGATTTTGACTTATCACTAGCGCTTCTTCCACTATCCGAGAGTGTTTGCGATGGTAACAATAAGGTTGCACCAGCAGCTGTAGGTTTTGAAGCTTCACACCGATTGGGGTACGTTTGGCTTGATCTTTTCCGATAAGTAACAAATTGATTGTTGTTATCCTCAGGTTACTACGTCCAGGTATGAACGTCAGACGAAGTTTGCACCTTGTTTTTCTTCGGTCAGGCGTGTGCAAGATGTCCCCATTGGTACTGGTAGATCACTTGACACGTACTTGCTTCGTAACTGATGAATGGGAAGTCTTTGTAAGAAACTGAATCATCAAAATGAAGACACCATGCAGCAGGACCAAAGGCGAGCGATTGTCAGCACGAGTGGGAAAAACAGGAAAAGTTTTACTGCTCCCACGGGTCATGATCTTGATTCGGTAGCAATGCGATTCCACCTCAATTCGTAGTAGATTGGCTCGTGGAACGAGTGAAAAAATATCTGGAAACATCTCGTGCGTTTTGGTCATCAAAATAACGATCAATCGATTTGCGTCGGCGACAGAAAAGCGGGAGCCAGCAATGACGGAAAATGTACATGACATTGCTAAGGCAGCGAGCTTCATGACTGTGGATAACAGAACCATAATCTCAGGTGTTAAGTTAGGGAAGAGAATTAGTTTTCCCAACTTAAGTAGATTCACAAATTAATCTGTTGCATACGCATGACCCACTTAATACATACATGTACGTTGACGGCAAGCGATTACTCATAGCCAGGGGTACCACGTCGGATACATTTCCTGTTGGCGTTCCGGAGATGTCGCAATCTCTACCAGTTCTTGCACACTTTTGCCGAGCGATGACTCTCCATTTTCCTTTTTGAGGGATACGCCACGAATCCTCTCGAGGACAAGACTCACATTTGCCTCCAAGCGCTGCTGCACTTGGGACTCCACGCGGCGTTGGACCCATATCGGCGAAGTAGGACCAGGCGATGCACTTGGCGACGACGCACGTCCAGCGGCTTGAGCATCAAGTGATTGAAGACGCGTCTTGGATGCGTGCCATGAAAGCAAATCATCCCTGAAGAAGAGACACAACTGATTGCTCAGGATATCTTCCTCACTGATTAGAGCTTCCGCTGCGGCTGTCATGCCGACACTAAAGGGTCCTTGGACCCCCGAGCGTGTGATAAAACTATGAAGATTACGGGTGAGACGGAATGGCATTGTCGTAGCCGCTTCTAAGATTCCACTGCTCGCGTACCCAGGACGTAACTCGGTACTCACGACGCGCCCTGTGCGTCGTGAAAAGAGCACGCGATGCGGGGCTCGGTCTCCCGCAAAAAGGGCATACGATAAAAAGCTCGAGAGTGCGAGATGCTTGGTAAACTCGCTGCGAAATTGAAAGTACGCGTCACTCGTTGTCGACATGCCGTGCACATACTTCGCCAAGAGAGTCTCGGGGACGTGGTCGCGACAAATTTCATGAAACGCATGAGCTTTCGCTTGCGCCACACGTTCTTCCTCTTGCAAGTTTGTGTCGTTTTCAGCTTCTGCGGCAGCAAAGGCTTCACTCACACGCTCACGCAAGAGCTCGACTGGCAGATCTGGATCCTTGTTCTCGACTTGACAATCCAGTTCATAAATTTCACCAAGCGTGACAAAGTCGCGATGGTCTTCGAGTAGTCGCACTCGCGGTGTGAGAGGAATGACTTTGGGAACATGGAAGACGGTATTGCGCTTCTTGGTTTCCTTGTGGCGCAGCAAGAGACGATTTAAGAGTAAATACATCTGCATCATCCGTTCATCTGTGCGCGTAATATGAGTCATGGCATACTGTACAAGAAAGTAATACGAGCGGCCATCACTGCCCCCCATGGCTACACGGCGCTGTGTAAATCCGTTGCGCAACAATACGTCCACGGTGCTCTCAAAGTGCTGGATACGTGCATGGAGATCTTTAATCGGTTCACTATCCGATACATACTGTCCTGGAACTTCCATGTTGGAGCTACTCAGCTCCATCAGGTGACGACTGCAGCGTTCCAGATAGAGTTTGCCAGCGTTCCGTTTGCCCACTTTCTTCACACGCAGCTGGAGCAAACACTTCCATCGTTTCAAGCGGTTCATAATCTCGTACAGAGTCGTTGCACTTTCCTCTTGCGGTAGGGCATCGTCCTCTCCAAGTGGAGTAAAGTCCCGCTCAAACACATGCTTAAACTCGGCAACAAACGCCTCGTGGTTTTCATTCTTCTGGTGCGGAGGCACGACAAAGAGCTTGCGGCACACCCTTGCAAGGGCTGCCCGCAACATCTTTGGCACAGGTTCAGTCTTTGTCAATTTCGGAAGCTGATAACATTTCAATAACAAAGCATGAACAGCCGTAAGAAGCTCTTCTTCTGGCTCGGGTCGGAAGCGAGTTATCATTTCTTCCAGCATACATTCCATTTCAAACGTCAGCGAGTCGTGCGAGCGACGCAAAAAGTTCAATAAATCCTCCGTGTATTGCACAGGACCGACTTCAGCTTTTAGCGAATGGCCATCCCCACTATGCCGAACCTTTTCCGTCCATGCCTCCAGTGACAAGACGACCCCCGGGGCGGCATTAAAAGCTGCGGGTGTCGAGCGAGGAGGACCCACAAGTCCCGGAACCTCTTGAATTTGAACACCGGACAGTGTCGATGGAATTGCAACCACATGGCCAGACTTGGTTCGGTAGTACATACACGATGTCGATGACGAATCGGCTTTTGCAGATGGCGACTCGCCCGTCAAAGTGGCTGCTTGTTGCTGCTGGTTTGCAAGCATCATGGCATTATCCCGATTTTCAAGGAAAAACGCGCGCATGGTGTAGTAAAGTGCCTGAGGAAATTTGGCTGAAAGACCACGCAGCAGGCCCCGAATTTGAGGGGCCTCTGGACGTCCAAGTGCCATCAGTAGCTGTGGAATCCAAATGATCCAAATCCAAATGGGCAACTGCTTGCCATGGGTCTCGAATGCCTGAATCAATACTCCTCGTCGGTCATCCATATTCAACAACCAGAACACACGTGCGATCATCAACCGTGCGGAATTACACCGGTGATGGATAGCCTGCAAGTAGCACGCAATCGTTTGGGAAGCCAAGGCGAGATCTTTTTGTACGAGGAACAACCGATAGCAATAATGGCCCCATGACAACCATCCTTTGCCATAGCTATCGCAAATTTGCAAACAGTGCGAGAACGTCTGGTTTGCTTCAGGAAGAGATCCCTGTGCTTCGAGGAAGAGCGCTTTCAATCGAAACATTTCAGCTTTCTGTCGAAGACTGAAATAATCCAGATTCGTTGTGTTCAAGATGCTCAGTCCACCGGAATATTCCGTAGCACTCTCGTAGCAAATGCTCACTTGTTCACGCAGTTTCGAGAAAGCATCCTGTACATCCATGGCCGGCACCGAGTATAATTTCGCTAATGCGCCAAGACAGACATCCGGCAGGCGTTGTTTCCGCGCCGTGTGCGCGAGTTTAATCACCGACCAGGGACTGTCGTGCATGCACGCGAGCACCTGTGCATCGCTCCATGCAAATGTCGTTTTCACCACTTGGAACATATGGGATCTCCACGTGAGAATATCATCCCACAGCAAAATAGGTTCCCATTTATTCGGTAAGCGTTCTCGCCACGTATTAATTGACGGCTTGAGGTTTGGCAGCGCCGCGTGCTGGGTGCTTGCGGATTTAATGTCTTCCATCATCTGAATCGACTCTTTGACTTCTACAAACTTGTGAAACAAGTGCATCAGGGGCAAATGAGCAGGAGAGAGGACGCGTGGTAGTCCTTGCCATTGATGCAGCGCTAGTTCTGCTGTCTGGGCAGCCAGTGCATCGATAGCACTACGTTTATCGGCATCGAGAATGGAAATATACAGACGCTGGAGACGGGTCTGCGGACAGCCCAGCTCCGTAGAAGACTGCATGGAGGGCGACAAGAGTAACTGTTTCGCGGACGCCCAATCTCCTCGTTTCCACGCACAGTCTAAGAGCAATTCCTGATTTTGTGTCGACTTGGCAAAATCATTCATGAGCTGCCATTGACACAGTTGCTTGGCACACCCGACCCAGCGCTCTTCCCACAATCTCAATTCAAACAAATTCACATCTTCAACCGCAACACATCCACTTTGCGTCTTGGAAAGGGCACGGAAATATTCCTCTTGCGCTTCGTGGACGCAGCCAAGGGCTTCTAAAGTCAGTGCTGTGCGTGTTTCAGACTGCGCGACGTTTTCAATGCTTAATCCAATCCGCAAATCGTCTTCACTCAATTGTTTGTAGATCGTACTGAGGGCATCAATCCATCGCAGACGGTTCTCGACACTAAGATCCGCTTTCTCGACGTGAAACTCACACAGCCTCAACGCATAACTCCAGACGTCATAAGCTGATGCAATGTGCAAAACAAGTTCCGGAGTCATCACTGGGGTACAAGACTTGGTGCTGACGATTCCTTTCATTAACGTTTGGACCACATTCGTACGACGAGGCGTCGATGCACCCAGTGGTACATTTAGGTCGCGCTTGTTGTACTTTGATGCTAAGATCTTGAGCAATTGGGTTGTCAGCTGCTTTTGATCCGATTCGGGCAGTAGTTCCCACACGGCGCTAAACAAATTCACCCACAACTCCTTTGCTAACTCCAAATCGATATGTGCCAAGTTACGTAACGCTGACGTGATCTCTGAGGCTTGTATTCTTCGTTCGAAAATGTCAGTACGAGTTGATGATTTAGTTGTTCGTGCTCGAGTTTCACGACTTAACACGGAGGGAGACGTAGCCGGGGAAATAGCGGCTAAGAGCGTCTCAATTGCAATCACAGGCCAGTATCGGGTTCCACACGCTTGCCAATCTTGACGTAGTACCAGGTGTAGTCGAGCAATGGGCCCTGGACCGGTGGCTGTGAAAAAAATGGTCAAAAACTTGTCTCGGGTTGCTGGATCCGGAGCGAGTAAGCCCGCCATAAAGTGTGTCGTGAGGCTGTGACTCTGTGACGTCGGGCTTAGTTGCAACAGCGGGAGATTCGTTTTAACGTCGCTTGGTGGTTGTTCACAGAGCTGGAGTACCAATCGATAATATTCCTCGTTCAGCGGAATAGCCGAGATCTCGTTTAGTCGATCAAACGTTGCCATCTTGTTAAGCAGCGTCATCTTGTCCTTCGCAGTCAAGATTTGGTGCTGCGAGTCGGTCGAGACAACCAATTTCGCCACAATTTTGGTGATTTGAAGCAGCAGCGTGATGTTGTAGGACCCTTCGAGACAATGTACGAGCAGGTTCGTGTATAGACGACGGTGTTCGCTCGTTGTGAACGTGCACTTGGCCAGCAAACCGTAGCACAACACAAGAAGCTCGATGGGTCTCTTGCTTCCGCCATCGATGAACCCACTTCGCGCCGAGAGATTGCTTGTCCCGACTCCCATCTTCTTTTTAATTGCATTGCTTGCTTTCGCTTTCGCCGTCTCAATCCCCAAGGATGGATCGTTGCTATTCCCTTTTTTCTTGGACGTAGCCTTCTCATTCAACCCGTCGCGCAATTTTGCAGCATGCAGCGCTACATTATTCACTGCCAAGTTTGATCGTCCTGCGAGGATTAGATCCCACTCATGCACAATGGCTAACGATGGCGTCGCCATGACTCGGTTCCGCCCAAATGAATCCACAACTGCTTGTCCACTTTCCACGCCCATGGCTGTGCCATTGTTTCCGCCATGTTTGCCACTAAAGGCACCTCCAGCCGTTCCTGCGGCAGCCGACTGGATCAAATGCTCGCGGGTAAAGCGCTGCGCTAACTTCAACAGGGGAGCGGCAAAGTGATCCACGAAATCTGGCGTAATTTCCACCAAGCTATGAAGGAGCTTCAAGGTAAACTCGCCCGGGTAACTAGAAGGTGACATGGCAACGCGAGGATGTTGTGAAAACATCAAACGCATACGCGCTGCCTCGTGGTTAATCAATGGATTGATCCCACCTGAATCCTTCTGCTGCTTGCTCGAAGCATGACCAGCGGCCGTCGTGTTCCCTGGCTTGCTGGATTTTGATCCGGGTACACTTTGAGCTGCACTCTTTCCCTTGGCTTTGGAGGCAAGCACATTTAATCCACCAGCACCACCTGCGCTTAAGTCTTGTTGATACATCGCAGCATTCATGAGACGCTCGTTGATAATCTCACGGAGCCACGGATAGAACTTCGACAAAGGTTGAGGTGCCTGAGACGGTGGATACAACTAAAACCAAACAAATACAACACGTAAGCATTGAAGTACGGGGTAGAGAATATCCCAATGAACATTGTAACATACCTCTGTCATTCGGCGCAGAAACTTGGTCAAATTGGCTTGAATTTCAGGGTTCTGGCGATCAAAGCACGGCTCGAGCAACTTCATAATGCGAGGCGCATACTGAATAACGTATGGAATTGGACGTTTGGACTTTGTCACGACCTCGGGGGTGATCAATGAGTTCAAGATGCCCAAGACAGCATCAAGGATTGCCAGCGACGAGAGAGGAGCGCCCTTGGGAACAGCAAAGAATGGGGGCATGACCGTCTGTGGCAATGGTGTCGGAATCGGAATTTGCTGTCCTGTCCCGGCAGCTGCGGCCGCCGCCGCGGCGTTCATACTAGCCTGCAACTGTTGCTGATGTCGAATCACGGTGTCAGCAGTCACAGCAATGAGTTTGTCAAAGTAAGAAAAGCGGATCGAAGCAGACGGCCACAATCGAAGCGCTTTGTCAAACAAGTCACCACAAGTCTTGGCTAGACGACTGGTTTCCTGCTTGTCTGCAGATGCAAGCGCAAAACGGAAGGCAAAGTTGACAACGAGATCCACCATCGCACTACTCAATTCAAAATCATCTTCGTTGCTTGCCGCCCGATTTGCTTCCGACTGGGCAGGCGCAGCAACTTGCTCGTGCTGCTGACCACCAGTACCTGCAGTCAATGCTTGTGTTTGATCCGTTTTACTTTCGTTCGAGCTTCCGACATCGACAGCCTTTGTCTCCGAAGCCCCACCGCCCTCACTTGTTAAGACTTTTCGCTTCTTTGCCGCATGGTCGTCCACCGATCTGTCCGACGTTGCTGTGATCAATGCCGCTGCACTTCGCTTGAGCTCTCCCCCTGAAATCGTCCCTTTTGACCCCGAAGCGGCATTTCGCATTACCAGTCGGTCTTGCCGCGTTTGCTCCCATGAAATAACCAAATCCACAATATTTACCGCAAGTCGACGGTTGTCGGGCGTACTACTTGGGGGGATCGCCAGGCGATTCAGCGAGTTGACCATGAGAGGAACAAACTGGCCGCGGAACGGATAGAACAAGGCTGGATGTCGAACTATTAAGAACCAAATATGGACAAGCTGTCCGAGTAAATGACCTTCTTCGTATGCGATTTTCTTGGTCCATTTAATTGCCTTGATAAACTCGTTCGACGGCAAGCGCGTGGGCAAGGCCGGTAAAAGGATATCGAAGGCCTTGCGGACGAGAAACCGTGCGTCCATTTCATGAGTACGTAAGAGAGCGACGTACACTTGTAGAACAATTTTCGGCGGTGTGTCGTAGACTGAGATAAACCGGCACACATTCACATATGCCCACAATTTCGACGTCAAGTCATGGGCTTTTAAATGATTCCATGCAAATTTGATCACTTCCTTTCGATGTTCCGTGACGTACTTGCTCATGTGCTGAATGAGTAACGTGCCAAGCTTGAGCAATTCAATTCGAAGACTCTGCATCGTATCCGGGGGATATTCTTTGCTGGCTAAAATCTCCCGTAACATCCACATGACGGTATCAAGATCCATCACGTCGATATTGTTGATACTTGGATCCTCAAACGATGTCGTCAACACTGGCATAATCAATAGCTGAATAGCATGGACCTTGAGCTCCTCGGACGTCCCAGGCTCACGCAGTGTCCGTAGAAACGATCGAATCAGGTTACGCTTGTTCACAGCACTGTACTTTGAGGCAACTTCATTACGATAAAATGTCTGGAGAAAGCTGAAGTCAAACGGTGTTCGGTGCAAAAAGACTGAGACCATATCTAGTAACACTTGCACGTCGTCCGGTTTCACACGACTATATGTGATGAAACACTTGATGAGCAACTTCGATTCGAGGTGAAACTTGATAGGAAGCCGGTCATGTGCCATCAGGCGCTGAATACGTGCCGATGACCGCCAAAGCTTCCGCAAACAATCAATTATCACTGTTTGGGAGGCTAACCACGACGGATGGAGCTTGGTGATTGATCGAACCAATCGCAAGCCTTGATAGTGCAGCTCCAGTGCTTCCTGTTGAGCCTTGGAGGCAAAAGGTCCACCGCAGACAGCTGAAGAACTGCTGCCAAACACCAAGGATGACGCTAGTCCTTGGCTTTGAACTCGTGCGATCTTTGCCTGGGCTTGGGCATTCGCCCGATGGACGTACGTTGCTTGAGCTTGTTTTGCCTTTTCTTGTGCTTGCATTGGTTTCAATCCTTGCGCTTGTGCCGTCGCAAGAGCTTGAGCATGAACCTTCTGAGCATTCACTTGTATCTGAGCTTGTAGTTGCTGTGCTTGCTGCTGTGTAACGAGGGAGCTCATGGCAGGACTAGGCAAGGACGCTTGCATGGCTGCCGATGAAATGTGACTCTGAGCTTTGGCGATGTAGTCTTTGCTGGCGAATTGAGCTTTTGCTTGGGCTTGGACCAGCGACAAGCCTTGTGCCTGTGCTGCTGCTAGGGTCTGCGCGTGTAGTTTTTGTGCATTGGCTTGAATCTGTACTTGAGACTGCACCTTCAACGCTTGTTGAGCGTTCACTTGGGCCTGAGCTTTTACCACATAAGCTGCACGAGCTTGCACGCCAAGTGCTTCCGCCGCAGATGCTGTCAATCCTTGAGCCTGTGCAGTCGCGACAGCCTGCGTTGCTGCTTTCTGTGCATTTAACTGAATTTGGGCTTGCATCTTGGCATCACTGGACAGCTCTGTGCCCGCTTTCGTGTCTCCAAAACCAGAAACGTTCAGTTTAAGCGCTGCATTAAACGTTGCTTCCATCACAGACTCGGCTCCTCCGTCCCCGATAATGACCTCGTGAAGAGGAGACGCTTCCGGTAGCTTAATCAGACTCTGGAAGAGCGACGAATACTTGACTTCAACCAAATGTTCACGCTTGAGAAAGAACGAGACTGCCATGGACGCATAGCGATTTAAAAATCGCGTCAGCGGAAGTCGAAAGGGCGAGCTCATCTTGCCATAGCTTCCGTACTTTGGCAAAACAGACTCAAGATCCACCACACAATCAATGAGGGGCTCCAAAAATGCATCATTTGGAGGTAACAAGTGAAAAAGATCGACAATCGCAGCAGCAACAGCCGGTTCTTCCCCTCGTTTCCAAATGCCTGCTTTAATAATGCGATCGGGATCCCGCCACTGTTTTAAATGTTCTAGCAATTTTTCACCCAGGGTTACGTTAAAACAGCTGCTCAAGAGCGTCAACAAACGCGACAAGCCTTCAAGTAGCGGGAGGTTCAGCTTCCGGTAGTCAGCCAGATTCAACAGGACGGGTCGTAAGCACTGCTGCAGCAGTTCCTTGGGTAAAAAGACATCCTTGTTTTGTTTATTCAATTGGATAACGTCTGTCAATGCCTCCTGTGCGACTTGCACGAGCTCAAGAGGTTGGCCCGTTAGATAGCGGAAAAATACACCCACGAAGCGGTTGCGATACTCTGGGTGCTGATTAAGGTCGCTGGGCGCGGCAAGGAATGCAGCTCGAAACAGTTTCGCCGCAGCAATACGTAGCTCGCATGCTTGGGAGAGTCCAAATGGATATTCCTGCGCCGAAACTCCTGATCCTGGAATGGCAGCCGTCGTTCCTCCACCGTTACTGGGACTCTCAGCTCCAATCATCGTCACTCCATCGCGCTGTGAGTCCTCTGAAATTAATTTCCATACTTCTTGAAGAAAGATCATAATCTCTTTGGTGAGTGAAAAGATCGGTGGATCTAACGATAAAGCGTATGCCATAGCATCCACGTAGCCTATTCGCGTGTTGCTAGGCAGCATGCGAAGATTACATCCTGTGATCTGCTTACAGAGTAACTGGTTGTATGGATAAAGCAACGCCGAAGTCGTCGTTTCTTGCAATAGCGCCATTGTGGTAATACAGCGTTTGGCATAATGTCGTGCTGGTGCCTTGGGACTAAGGAATTCCACGACAAGCATCTGAAACACCTCGGTATCTTGAAAAGCCACACACGACAAAAAATCTTTCTTCGTGGCCTCCTCTTGAGCAAGCTGATCCACATATTCCACACGAATGTTCCACGCTGTTTTCACAGCTATCACAACGGCGTCACCAGTCTCAGCACTGACAGTTGCGCTTACTTCCGTCGGATGATCCGACAGAACAAAAAACAAGGCCTTAACTATCGTCAGTTCATTCTCGTGACACCATTGAGGTGCCAGCAGTTCCACTAACAGCTTGATCCCAAGGGCACCGCCAAGTTTTTGACGCCAGCTTCCCTTATCGTAACATCCATGCGCAAACACTTCGCACATGCTATTAAACAACGCACCTCCGTGGTCCACGGCTACTTGTACGGATTCAAACTGTCAATCGCTGTTTGAATGATAAACGTGACAATCTCTTTGCTGTATCGACGACACGAAGATCCGGCGAGCTGAGCGCACCTAGTACGCATTTGCACGAAAAGATAGAAATCGTTCGTTCCATCTTTTTTTGCCATTTTGGCTGTACCATAAGCGCTTGACGCAGTGTTTCGATTCGCTTTGTCGTCGCTAAATGTCGTCCGGGGGAGAGACCTCTTGTCGCTGCATACAGCGTTGATGCGTGCAACGACGACAGCACTGCAAAATCAGCCTGTTCGCGTGAGCAGTTGGCTACTGCTGAACTGTCAACTGACGAGCAGTTCTTCCAGTATCTTTTTTGCTTCCATCCCAACGTCACTATCTACCACGACTCAAACAAAATCTGTAGTAGCTGTTTCTGTGTCAGTCGCAACGCTTCTTGCGTAATCACCTTTCGCATTGGCTCTACATACTGGTCACGTAGGTTCTCTGAGTCATGCTCTTCCATCTCTTGGTCATCCTTGGCATCGTTGTGCTCAACATCGAACGACACAGCCGTTACGCGAGAGAGGAAAACGAAGGCACAACGTTTATGCTGCAAAATTGATTCACGGATCTTTTCCATCGTCTCGGTCTCCAATTGAAGCGTCTTGTCATCCTTTTCAAGCAAGAAAGACGGATTCGTCGTGTTTTCTCCTTCTTCAAACTCGTCAACATCTGCGAGCCGAGCGTCAGTCTTGTTCATGTCATTGCGCTCGGCCAACGACTTTCCCACGAACGTGCGAAGGATTTTGACTGCCTGGGAAACCAACACATCCATCTTCATGGGAAAGCGACCGTTGTGGCTGACTAGATCTCGAGCTTTTTTCATCGAATCTTCCTCTTCATCCCACTCAAATGTAAAGCTTAAGCCAGTGAACGAATGCTCGTGATAGTCCAAATTGAGCGGATCCATGAGATACTGTCGATTTCGTCCACCAATCTTGCCAAGAATCCGCATTGCTAGTTCGCCATAAGGATAGGGAGGTGGAATGAGGTGTGTATTTAGCGCCTCGATGATTTCTGTAAGCAGTCGATCCTGCGATGTCATGATCGGATAGAGGAAATCGGGGTTCAGATTATCCACCCAGAATTCAAGTGTTCGTAGTCCTAAGTATGCCAGTTCCCCGCGCGACAATATCGCCCGTACTACCGATTTCATCAGAGAAGGCAGATACTGCAACAAGGAGCTCAATCTTGCCGGAATCGTGAGGCATAATTCCAGCAGTACTTCTTGCAATGCTGGCTTGCCCAAATGCTTTTGCAGTCGCATCAGAGCTGACAAGACGCCTGGTAACAGCGGAAACACTTCCTTGTAAAAGTTTTCGTACTTACCACCTGAGATCGATCGAAAGAGTGCGCGCAGCAACAGCAAGTAATTATCTGGATGTTTTGTAAACGTCGCTTGCTTCAAACACGACTCAATAATCGTGCGCAAATGGGGAAAGAGCGCGGATTCGTTTGATTTGAACAAAGTGACCGAGCCAAAGACGATTTTAAACAATCGCAGCACAATCGAAGCACGATGGACTTGCGGGACAGGACGCATCTTTTCAAACTTTAAACACTCGATGGTCATGACCTTTTCGAGCCGATTAGTATCAGGAAGGTTTCCTTCCGCCTCAACGCTCAGATCATCCATCTGAGTGATCAAAAACTTGAGTAGAATTTCCGCAAACCAGCAGCTCACATTCGAGTTTGCTAGAAAATGCTGAGGAATTGTCAGAATGGCATGGTCCTGGAGGATACACTCGTACAATAACTGGATATTGGCGATAAAAAGATCCCGAAAATCCGCTGCCTCCAATACGGTAAATGCGCCAGCAAAATGATCCAGCATTTGTTTTTCTTCGGACAGTGTGTTCTCAGACAAGGTGTAGAGAATGAAGCATCGCAGTCCATTCTGGAGCACTTTGGCGATAAGAAGTCGTTCTTCATCTGTCAGCGGATACACGTGCTCGCTTCCAGATGCCCGACTAGATGCAGATGTAGCCCCCCCAACGTCAACGATAGAGTGCAGCCCACTTTGAACTCCCTGAGACGTTGATGCAGCAACCAAACCACTTCCATCTCCGCTGTTAGCGTCGACAGTAGACAGATCTTTAGCATGTGGATTGCGATAATTAGCAGTGCACCAAATGACAGCACGAATGCCAAGGATCATGGTGCGCAATAGGGACTTAATATCACGAATACTCGGTTCTTCCTCTGAAAACGCATCGGCAAGACGCGGAACACGCGTATGCGGCAACAAGAGTGCCTCCACTTTTCTCTCGTACGGCGTTTTCTGCACCGTCTCTTTCGGAAGCAAACTCGACTGCTTGATTTTATCCATGGCACCTCCATCCAAGAGATCGCTTCGATCTCCGCTGAACTTATTGCGTAGTGTTGTCGCGAGAGCTGTCGGCAGGTTTGCCAGCGTCGTGCGAAATTTTCCAGAAATGATCAACAATATGCGGGACAAAATGTTCCGGCCTATCCAGGCATCAGCTTCTTCATTCTTGGCACTTATGTCAACCAGATTAAGCAATAGTCGAATACTAGTCGTTTGGATCGAGATGGGCAGCGTTGGATCATGGATTCGCTTTCCATAGAATTCCACGATCGAGCTCACTTGCGTGAGTGTGAGCATGTCTCGAACGTGATGAATCATATCTGCAAGCGTAGAGTATGCCAATGGACGAATTTGGTAGAAGCTACAACGTCCTTTTCCAACAAGGACATCATCGTTCATGAGCAGTTCCAGTTGCGGGTAAAACCCTCGTCGAAAATCTGTCGAAATGATGTGTCGAGCGGCTACAAAAATGTCTTTTCGAAGTACAAAAGCATCCTTCGGACAGACGACAAGCAACTTTACAGTGCTTTCACAAATTGCATCTTGAAATGGACGCATAAGGTTCGCACATCCACGTAACAAGTACGTTACAAACGACAGCGTCTTCACTTGGCAATCCAAAAAGTCCAAGTACCGCGACGGATGAGTGGTAGCAGCTGTCTCGGGCGCTCGCAATGCCAAGGCTGACATCATTAGCGGGACCAAGACTGGGATGTAGCTTTCAATGTAGCTTGGATAGCACTGGAAGAGCAGCATAATGATAAGCGGTAGTTCGGAAATTGTCTTGAACGATTCCAAATTGCTGCAGATAGGTTCGTCCGATGCTGATTCTCTGCCAATAGCAGCTCCAGTATTCACAGCATTGCTTTCCGGTACTGTAGTCGTAGTAGTTGACTCGGCAGTACTGTTCTCTTCTTTTACCTGGGGTACCATTGACTCTGCTTGTTCTGAATCCACCGTCGAACTATTCGTTGCGCTTGACGCTTCACTCCCACCTGCAATCACTCCCTTTGTGGCTTCTGTAGCCGTCACAGATGATGCTGCAGCTTTGGCAGCCGTTGGAGTTGTTGATGCCGATACGGAAGTGGATTTCTGCGTCTCCGGCGGTCCACTGAACTGCTTCTTCATCGTCGTCTGCAAATTCTTGTACATGAGCTGAACGAGTTCTAAAAACGGTTGCACTTCATTGCGTAATCCTGGTCGGTAGTTGCGATGTAAATCAAACAGTGTCTTGAGCGCAACAAGTGCGTTATCCTCATTATCCTTCTGCAGCACTTCCATCAGCAACTGTAGCAGTTGCGTCACATATGGACGCAGCGCTTCATTACTTGGTAGACGATTCAAAATCTGTAGCAATACCTTACGACATCGATTTTGTGTTGTAGCGCGCAATTGCGGCGGAATTTTATTTTGCAGCAAATTTTTCCAGACGGGAAAGAGCGCCTCTAAGATACGGCCAAGCTGTGGTGTATGTAAGATCTCCGCACGACGGTACAGATCCACTAGTTCCTTAAGTACGGTATCTGTGTCGCCCTCCACCAGCTTCTGGCGCACGACGTCGACATTCATCGTCGCTCGCGTCTGCCTGCTTGGGATTCTTGTACTATGGTGTTGCGCTTCTAATTTTGATTGGTTTATATTCGAATCGTACTTTGACACGAGCGAATCAAAAGGCGAACACAAAGATCTTTTATCTTTAATACGGAACATAATGCACTTTACCGCTTGCGAGGGCATCACAGAGCGAGAATTGATTAGTCGTCGACTCATTGTAGGCTGCACTAGGATCAATCGCAGAAAATTCTTGCCACGCAGACATAGATCGCTGGTTGCCTAGTGCGTAGGCCTCAAATTGTTCTAACGGACCATCTTGAACAGATACTGCGAGTCCGAGTAGTCGACGAATTCGACGATTAGACTGTTCCATTCTGCGTTGCCGCTTCTTGTCCGTGTCATCGTCAATCGTCCCAGATGACATTGGAAGCGGCGGCTCTTTCCACTCATAGCGACCAAAGAACATGGCTTTATGAGGAGCGTAGAAATCGTAACCGCGAGTCCAAAATCGCGTTGCTCGTGCGTACTCATAACCGACAGAAATCAGCGGCGTGTGTGGGTCTGAGCGAACATCAAAAAGTGCTCGAGTAGGACCAAAGTGAAACGCTTCCGAATACTGTGTTTGCAATACCGGTGATGCAGCACCATGATGTGGGATTGGCTCGGGGGGATTGAATTCGACTACAGCGTCTTTATCCTTGGAGTGAATTCGCGCGGAACATTGAACGAGAATCCTCGAGTCGCTCGTCTCACGCAGTTCGACGGACTTGGGTGAGATGCTTAAGATAGCCATGTCGTTGTCCACCATGTACCATGCCTTAAGCAGCTCGAGGTCCCACATTTGTGTAAACACCACGATCGCCGGATCAATCGAAAGATAAAAGTCGTTGGCAAATTTCTCCTCAACCAATCCTTCCGCTATATACCGGGCAACAGTTGCGCCAACTGCTCCCGACGCATCTCTCCTCTGTGTACGAAGTTGTCCTGATCGCAACACTTGTTTGCAATCGTTCGGCTTTAGCTCGCAAAATCGTTGAATGCATGTTTTCTCTTGTGTCAGATAAAGCTCCTCAAACACGCGAAAGTGCACTCGGGATGCTAAGAACGCCATTGCACGGGCATCAACGAGCGCTTGAGCGCACGATTCGCTGTCTCGGAAGTGTGTAAGCACCAAAACTATCTGCCTCTCGTCATGGAAACTGCGCAACTCTAATTGTTCTTCGCTTTCACGTTGCTGTACTTCAAATTCTTCCTTAAGACGCAGCTTCTTTTGACTCATTTTAGGAGGAAGCGTTTGGTGCAGCGAACGCTGTGGTGATGAAGGCAAATACATGAAAAGGCGCCAGGTCATCACGACACATAAGCACAGCGCTGTCAGTACGACACCCACAATCACGCGCCGCTGTCGCCAAATAACCGCTTCTTTCATGCCTACGGATGCGACATCCCGACGATGAGACGGGAGTCCCAACGCTGCCATGGGCGTCTGGAACGGCATCGTATTGGGAACCGTAAATAATTTATCGCTTTGCCTCGTCACGCCCTTTCTGTGTACATCACTCGCGACACCGATAGCATCACAAGTACCGGTACGATGGCGCGGCCTACCATTGCCGCCCGCGCATCCTGGAAGACGTCTACTGTTGGATATCCGGATACCGGATAACGACCAAGTTGCTGGAAGGTTACAAACCTACAAGAAGTCACCCAAGACGCAGAGCGTCTACCGCAGGGCGGTTATGGGGGTGCGACGCAGGGCGTCAACCGCAGGGCGGTTACAAACATATGATGAAAAGGAAAGACACCCAAGAGCGCAGGGCGTCTACGGAAGGGCTGTCAGGGAGGTGTAGACGCAGGGCGTCTACCGCCAGGCGGTTACACACATAATGGGGATGCAGGGCATCCAGGCGCAGGACGTCTGCCGCAGGGCGGTTACGAAGTTGAAGGCAACTACAACTTCAACTCATATCTAGGAATTTGTATATGCAAATATATTCATCTTTAGCTAACAAAATAGGACGTGCAAAGTGAGGTGCGAGTTGGCAATCTCACAGGTGGAGCGCAGGGCGCTACAGTGTTAAGTTGAGTGCAGGGCGCCTACTACCACCTCACCTTGAGTCCCCGGGGCCATTTAGGGCAAAGTTCACCTCTGTTCTGGAACAGCTCGGTTGAAAAATGGAGGCATCTGATTGGTCAGATGATCGCCACCATCTCGGTTGGCTCAACTGACCTCGAAGAGGTCGGCTGAGTCAACAGATGCTCGGTTATAAAATTACACGAATTTTCACCCAAAACTCACAGAAATGGATGACACTGTTTTTGCCCACCCATATCACATTTTTTATGAAAGGTCGGAGTGTCTTCTTTAACCTGGTTGGCCCTTCGGGTTAGAAGCCTCTAACCGAGGTGACTCAAACAGAGGTGAACTTTTCCCTTAGGCACCGGGTAAATCCGTCATACAGAAATAACTGTAGAGGTGCATAGTAGTAACAGGTTACTCTATGCTACTATTATTAAGTACTACTACACAAAGTCATAAAACCGAAATGACTATAACAAGTGACGATACCCAACAGGTTATTTGCCCAACAATCGAAGATGTTGATTGGTCGGAATCACGGGCCAGACCCGAACCCGGAGAACCCAGAGAAAACGAAGAAATAACTGGATCCACATTGTCGCATTTCGTCAACAAGAGAAAAGTGGATCTCTCAGAGAAAGAACGGGCATTTCCAAGTATTACGCTGAATATCAAGCTAGACATCCCCATCATCAACAACAAGAAGAAGAAAACATAGTCATCAAGGACACTACTCGAGACATTCGTGTACCCGAGCTGACGGGCGCCGACAGTTGTGCCATTTGGATAAGGGTAAAGTTCGCTGCACAAGGCTGGCACTGGTTGAAGGTCGTGAAAGGTTTGAAGATGCACGAAACAAGAATGCTGAGCGATGATGGGGCATCAGAAATAAGAAGGCACATTTGTTTCTAGTGGATTCTCTAAGCGCAAACCTGGCGTTAAGACTGAACAACGCTATCGAGACAGGGCAAGCGCATCTGTTATACAATGCTATATTAAATGAAGTCGATGGGATGCCGCCACGGAACAAGTTCGATGTATTCCAAGAAACGCTTAGTACAGAGCTGTGAAGATATCAACGCATGGAAGACTACACCAACGACATGATGAAGCTTGCTGTAGAATTGGAGAAAGCTGGTGGCCCAATATGTGATAAGAAGTTTGCCGAGATATTACTTAAAAGAGCAGCAAGCGTTTGTCCTGAACTGGGTAACGAGTATTCAAGGATGAAGGCACTGAATCCTGGCGCAGCGTTAATGCTGGCTCAAGTGAGAAACCGATTATTCCAAGCCAAAAGGATGCATGACTGCACTGGTCAACGACGTGATGTAGCGCGCGGGGTTGCACTTCAAGTTAATAATGTCGAGGCGTGCAGGGCGAGCCATAGACCAAGAATCGGAAGCATGAGAGGCATAAGCACCAACAGAAACATTGAAGATTCCATAAGGCGCAGTCATTGCCGCGCATGTAATGAACCCGGACATTGGGCACACGAGTGCACTAACGGAAGACGTGTGGAAGCGCAAGGACAAAGACGGTGCTCACGTTACAGAAGGTGAACAATAAGCAGAAGTCGTGGAAATAACTGCAGAGGTGGCCGTGGCAACAGCCATCCTAGATACGAAGGACGTGGCAATAGCCGTCCAAGACAAGAAGGACGCAGTAACAGTCAATCACACTATGGAGAACAACAAGGCTTTGTTCTTATGGTGACGACCGATACTGAAGAAACATCGAAGGCCATCATTGAATGGAAGCTAGACTATGGAAGCCAAATACATCTATGTGGCATACACGAATGCTTCACGCACCTTCAAGAAGTTGAAGGAAGACAGCTAGTGATGATGAACGGCTCTCATGTCACCGTAAAGGAGAAAGGCAGCGTGGTGATCATGATGCAAGACGGGAACACATTGAAACGCTGTATACTGCAAAACGTATGGTATGTGCCAGGGGCACATGTCAATTTGAAATCGCTGGACCTAATACAAGAGCGAGGCTTTCGGATGCTAATTCTGCGCATCCAGAAGGTGTGCTACTTGAAAGAGAGAACGGAGCATGGACTCCATGGCATTCAAGATAAAGTTTATGAAGATGGCAGGAATTTACCGCATGTTTTCCTCCAATCCTGTCCGTATACTAATGGCGACGTCTGGCGTTACGACAACCATTGAGGAAACTTAGAGCGCAAACAAGAAAGCGAGAAAGGCAGAGGCAAACATGGAGACGTAGTATCGTTGTTATAACCATGTGGGGATGAATACTCCGTAAGATGGAAAGAGACAACTTCGTGCAGGGCATTAAGATCAATAAGGAGTTGAACAACTATGCTTGTATTCCGTGTGGAGTGTCAAAACACGACAAATGCATTATCCATCCAAACCTAAGAAGGCCGAAAGACCACTGCAACGGCTACACATGAATGTGGATACTGTTGAAGAGAAAAGTGCAATATGTGGAAGCAGATATTTCCTGCTTATTTTCAGGTTACAAGTGGACATTTCAATTTGATAAGAAGTCGAGTGCAGTAGACAACATCAAGAAGCTAGCCACAAGATTGAATACAGAATTCCAATACAAGAGAAGAATCGTTCGAGAGTTGTTTGCTGATCAAGGAACGGAATTAATAAATTCTGAGTTACAAAAATACTGCTGTCAGAGAGGAATCAAGACACAGACAACAAAAGGATACAGCCCACAAGAAAATGGTGTGGCAGAAAGATGGAATGGCGTCATTGTTACGACGATTAGGACTCTTCTAGAGGCTACACAACTTCCCTATACCCAATGGGGTGAGTGCCTACTACATGTCGTTGATACATGGAAGTAACTGTGTCCAAGACAATTGGAGATCAGACACCACATGTGTTACTGTATGGAGAACGCTCAGACGTATCACATGTACGGACGTGGGACTGCGTGGTTTTCGTTTACGGAAGACGTCAATGGAAAGAGAAGCTAAGAGACCCAGGACAAGGACAGGTATCCTGCTGGGATATTCATCGAGCACGAAAAGATACCAGTACATGGACATTAGAACGGGTGCTGTTGGAACAGCAAGGCAACACAACATACGTTTCAAACAAGACTATACGATACAGTCGAAGCACATGGAAATACTTGTGGACAATGCCTATGGTGATGACGCTAAGCAGCTGCCATCTGAACCCCCGTTCGTCAAGATGCGAAAAGATATGAGAAGTCTCGAGTTCGCAAAAGATAATCCGGTAGCAACAAGACAAGATATCAACCTAGAACCGGTCGGAGTGTATAACGAGGGCCAGGGAGAGTCGGACTCCACGAAAGAAAACAGACGTGTGTCAGCAGGGCTGAATACAGACACGGATATACGTCCTACAAGGAAAAGGAAGTCTAATTCGAAGTACAAGGACTACTTATAAGTGTATCACGTGACGTACAAGAAGGCAAGAAAGCAGAAGTTAGCGCAGGGCGCATATGATAGTTCTGCAGCAGTGATAAGATCTAAGGACCATCTTCTTGCAGACGAGATTAGAGTGCTACAGACCTACAAGCAGGCTATTGCTGATGAACACTACGCAGATTACTGGCTAGCTGCTATTCGAGAAGAGATGACATCACTGAAGAAACATGATGTGTGGGTTATTTTTATATAGTGCAACGCAGGGCGAAACGCACAGAACAGAATGGTATCACAAACCGATTGGCGTATGCACTCAAGAAAGACGAGCAGGGCTATGTCAAACGATTTAAGGCACGACTAGTGGTGCATGGATTCAAACAAGTCTATGGAATAAATTATTACGAGACATATGCACCAGTGATCAGATTTGACACTATACGAGCGATATTATAGTTCGCGCTACAAAGAGGCTGGGCAGTACTACAATATGATGTGAAGACAGCTTTCTTACATGGCGAGCTGAACGAAGAAGTACTCATGGAACAGCCGACTGGCTTCGAAGTAAACAAACAAGACTATGTGTGCAAGTTAGTCAAGACTTTCTATGGTTTGAAGCAAGCTTCTAACGTATGGAATCGCGAGCTACATGATCGACTACAACGTCTAGGTTTTGTCCGAGTCGAGTGTGACTGGGCCTTTAAGCTCGATTCCAAGAGGGGAGATTGATATGCTACTCACGGTATACGTGGATGACCTATAGCTCATGGGACATGGAGCTAATTGTGAACAGGTAAGGATGCAACCAAAGGAAGTGTTTGAGCTGGTAAAGCTTGGATCTATTGGGTGTCGAGGTGACAATAGACCGACATGCCAAGATTATATACTTCAGTCAAGAAGCATACGTCATGGAAATACTCAAGCGCTTTCATCTGGCGGCGTGTAACCCAGCGCCAACACCAGAAGCGGCGACGTATACAATCAATAAGAAAGAGGACACACGTGATCGGCCATACAGAGAGGCAGTTGGTGCACTGCAGTATTGGTATCGGGCTGACAGCCGGACATTGCGCATGCTGTGAGAAGGTTGGGGCAATATTTAAGCGACCATACAGCAGAACACTATGCACAAGGAAAACAGTTCTCAGATATCTATAATGAACCAAGGATTTTGGTTTGCTGATGGTGATACACCAAGGACCTATAAAAGCAGTTGAGTTAACTGCTTACACGGATGCAGGCTATCCGAATGATAAGGAAGATCGAAGAAGCATCAGTGGATACGTAACGATGCTTGATGGAGCTGTGATTGGCGATGGATCGCGCAAGCAAGGAATCAATGCGTTGAGCACTATGGCAGCTGGATACTATGCGATGCATGAAGGTATGAGGGACTTGCAGTGGGTACAGAAGCTATGCAAGGAGTTAGACACAGACACCGTAGATATATTGTGACAACATGGCGTCCATCTATCTTACGAAGAAGCCTGGTAAACATCATCACGTCATGTATATTGAGAACAAGTACCATTACGTGAGGACATTTGTACAGGAAGAAAAGCTAAAGACTGAACACGTGCCGATAAACAATCAAGTTGCGGATGTAATGACCAAGGGACTAAACGTGTAAAGTTCACGCGTTTGCAAACGATGCTAGGCGCTGTGCCTCGCAGGTCGAAGGCAGACGAACAGTTCCATCACAATCAATTGGAAACGATTAATGGAAGAGCAACTACAGGCATACGTGCAGGGCGCGTTCAAGTGACGGGCAATGGCAGGGATCCTGGCACCGTCCTCCGGGTAGGACTCAGAGCTGTTGAACACAAACCTTACGACATGTGATCCCTTCCAGTCGCCAGGTCGAGGGGGAGTGTTGGATATCCGGATACCGGATAACGATCTAGTTGCTGGAAGGTTACAACCCTACAAGAAGTCACCCAAGACGCAGGGCGTCTACCGCAGGTGGTCGTGGCATATCCTGCTAATTATATGGCGCGAAGAGTGCGGTGTTTGTCGGTTCGAATTATAATTTTGGCACGCAGATTTAGATGAAATGTTTCCCCGCCAATGAAGGTATATTTAGCCAATAAAATGCTTTCACCTATTTCGTGGTGTCCACTAAAAAACCTTGTGCACATTCTTCAGATAAACAGACTGGTATTTTATAGCACATTCTGTTATTTTTGTTATTTTCTGTCAATTTAAGATGTTTACTGTGGCTTCGCAAATACATGGGCCCACTAATTTTCTTTTTCAATATTCCACAATAAGTCACACTAATTTCGCACATTCTGTTAATGGGGAATTTCCAAAACCCGTCATTATTAGCACGCACTTTCCAAGCGACATGTACTAAGTGTCGATGAAATCTTTCGCTTTTGCAACAATTTGTATAATAAGGCCCAATCAAGTGTACAATGTACCACAACCCAAGATGCATCAAGAAAATGAAGCTTAGAGCATATAGTATTAGAAAAACATTGTACTATGCGGGCTTGCTATCGGAATTTCCCCCCATTAATGCTCCTATTACATGGCACCTCTAACTTCAATGATAGTACTTTTGATCTAGCACCCATAGCTACAATGTAATGGGGCGCCATTACATAAGTGATATTTAAGTTGAAATATCACAGTTCAATTTCAGACTTAATGTCTGAAATGCGAATATTGGATTATAAGTTGTTATAATCCACCTTGAGAACAGATTCTGATACAATTATCGAATCTAACAAGTAATCTAATGATAAAGATATCATTTAGATCAGCTTTATACTATAGCTTGTATGATTAGTTTAGATTTAATTATAGTTATTGATTCTAAACCACTCATAATATATTCACTCTCAAACTTACCTTCTTGTAGACACGTGGCCTTAAGTATATATATTATAATAGAGAGACAATTTAATTAATTAAATCGTCTACCTAAAGTTTGTCTTAAATAAACTAAGGTGGACCAAATTACATTTGGTCCTAACTAATTGCACGCTTCCTCACTGCAATTTTACAGTGTAAGCCAGTAACAGCTAGCCTGTTACACCTGGTAGAACTTAGTGGTCCGTCTGAATGACCACTGTTGACGCGTTCCGCTAGTTAACTAGCGGAACGAAGGTTTAAGAGCCGCCCGGCTGTCATGGCGACCGCCAGCGGTCGTGAGCGCGAGCGACAGCTCGCGCAGGATTTAGTCACGGAAAACTTCCCTCACTGGTCACAGAGAACTGTGGACACTGTTGTGGAGATGATGCGGACCATAGGGCCCGAGATCATCTTCGTCCTCCGAGGTAAAACCCCGGAGGAAGTCTTGGATACGGTTTCCCGTTTCAAGAGGATGTATATCGATCTATAGCTGCGTTCCGTAATGTTACGGCCGCCGCCTACAACGCCCACAGCGAGTGCGAGCGTTGATGTGGTAAAGGCGCGGATTCCGCCCTTTACTGGCGAAGGGGGTGAACCCCTTCGTAGATGGTTTGCAGAGGTGGAAGATTCCATCTCTGCGCAAAAGATTGTGGACCCACGCTCACAAGTTTATTTCGCCACCACATGCCTGGGCGGTCGCGCCAGGGCATGGGCGATGAGCCGCAGATCCACTGATGGATCTGCGTTCCTGACGTATCAGGATTTGGAAGCTGACCTGAAGCTCAACTTCGAAGCGCCAGAGATGGAGCTTAGTTGCCGCGAAGAGTTCATGGAACTCAAGCAGGGCAAGCTGAGCCTACATGCGTACGCTCAGAAAATACAATATTTGTTATCAAATATTGTATATGAACCGGTGCCCCCTGCCATGCAGGTCACCGCCTTCATGAAGGGACTGAATGACGGTCCCATCAAACACAGTCTTTATCGAATTCCCCCAAAGACTCTGAGGGATGCTATAGACCAAAGCATCCGAGAGGAATTCAGCATGCGTTCATCAGCAGCGCATGCTGGGGTTAGTCGAAAAGCGCAAGCGCCTTTCGACTTTAACATGCCGCCAATGCAGCATGTTAATAATAACAATTTCTCATTGAGACGAAGTTCACACTTCGTCCCGAGACACCAAAACCGCGCCAGGGCGCGGGCGGAGGAGGTCCAGAACCTATGGACCTATCGGTTGCAGTTGCCTCGACACCGAGGCAACCGAAGAACAAGAAGTTCCTTCGCTGCAACAGATGCGCGAAGATGGGCCATTACGCCCATGAATGCATGGCGCCGCGTCCGGCGCCACGCAGTCAGCGCACTGGACAGTCCGCTGATAAGCGACATCAACAGGGGCAACCCACTGTTGATGCAAAAAAACGTCAACAACCAGTAGGGGCGGGGCGCCCTACTGGACGGGTTATCTCACATGCCGACATCGGGCATGTGAGAATAATAGCCCAGACGGGACTATGTCCTGTCAACGCGTGCAGGGTGAAGAGAAACCTTTCATCACCCTGGAGGTTAAGCCGC